>JAIUZE010048478.1:0-12526 GCA_022085475.1 Heliosperma pusillum
CATGATTTGTATTCATGGTCATTGCATGATTGGACACCGTCAATGTCTTGGTTCGTGAATGGATGATAATATGTCGTATTTATTGTGATCATCGCATGACTTGACTTGGTTTGTCTGTCGAGTCTCAATCTTATCAATCTTATACCGCTAACGGTGAGATGCCAGCCCTAGTGAGCGTATTCGATTGCCTAAGAGTGTCTTTCCCGAGTCTTTGTATAGCATGATGGATTCGATCTTGTACTTCATATGCTCTTATCATTATATATAGAATTGCCTATCTATCCTTATCGTATTTCACATGTATATCTATATATGCATGCTTCTACTTTTGTATTCCTTCTATGTACGTTTAATGTGATATGGCTGGGAGAACCCGGAGTTACTCCCCCACTGATTGTGGCGTTCATGTTTTTCATGAATGAACAGGTTGCTTGCATGGATGGCTTTTTGCTTATGCTATTTTGGGTTCGGGTGTGAGCTAGCGGGCGTTGTCCCTGAAAGATTAACCTCTAGTCGTTAATTAGCTAGTTTGCTAAACACTTGTTCTTTGTTAACATTTTGAGAGACTCCGTCTCTTTGTTATATTCCGTACTTAGTTTGTAATATTTTGACACTCCTCGTTTTATCTATCTTGCATGTATAAAAGTTTTTAAAATACCGTATTTCCGCAAATTATTTCACATGCTTGTATGTTTTATATTTCCGCATTCGCGAGGGTTGTCACAGTAAATAAGATGAATCTCATACCTTCTTGCGCAGCGGAATAATAATAAGAAGTATCTAATAACTTGTAGAAATCCAATAACCCCACACGAATAATAAGCACCCTAGATGTGAGGCCTCTACCGGTATCCACACGGGTACTATACCACGCCTTGTATGTCAGTACTTGAAGGGAAAAAAGACAACCTTGAAAAAACTCTTTTTCTCTCTTGTGTTTCACTCTCTATATGTTAAACTTATGAATATAAGATTAGGTTTGTCACAGAAACCTTTCTTATATAGATGAGAGAAACTTAGGTTAGTTTCCTAAAACCCTACGTAGAAGCGCAGCTGAGCCTAATAAATATTAGGGCCCTATTAGTATTATTATAAGACCGTCGTATAATTATACTAATTTCGTACCTTTTGTGTGTGACCCAATAGACCCACTTAAGACTACTAGACAAGTAAACCATTTAAGTGCCAAACCGATTTTGGTCTCTAGCAAGGCATGTCGACTAAATAGACCCAAGCGAGTTAATTCCTATAGGACAGTGGACATAACTTTTTCAGCGTCATCATCGATCTGTCGATTTTAAATTAAGAACTAGGGTTCTTCATCTGGATAATCCTGAATCATAATCCCAACATGTGGCTAAAAAAATGATCTATAAGTTTAATCAACAGAATCTGAAACTCTGAAATAGATGCGAGTAACTGTTAATATATTCAATCCCGTTTATTAAATTTTAATTTATTCAATACTAGGGATGTGTAACTGCGACGAAAAGTTTATTGAATTTCAATTTCATAATTAGGGTTCCTCCATGAACCCCCTTTTTATTGTTTATCTCCATTATAGGTTTTAAACATTAATCATGTTGGTTTGATTTGTTGAAATCATCTTGTATGTTTGACGTCTTGGGTGTGTAACTACAATAAACAAGTTTGATAACTGTAAAACAGAGAAGCCTTGGGGGATTTGATTGTATTATACTTTATTTGAGTTAAATGAGAAATATACCTTCTTAAGTGTTATCCCATGGCAGTGTGACTCCTACGTGTAACATGTGTAATTGTATTTAATAAAATTTGTAACTGTAAATCAATTTTACTCTCACCATGCACAATAAGAAAGACTTCCCATTTAATTGCTATTTAAGGTAACTCTAAATTTACGACCCGTGTAATTTATATGAACTTCTTGTGGAACTGTAATGATCACTGTGTGTAACTTACAAGCTGTGTAACTGCAACACTACTACAAATATAGGCAATAACAACGCCCCATTAACAACGCATATTAATAAATAATACGAAATAACGTTGTTGATTGATTGACGGACCTCAGTTAAAAGTAATAACAACGGTGTTATTAAGATAACGTTTTCAATAATTTTGGCTAATAACAATTGTTTAATGCTAATAGGTTAACGTTGTCAATAATTTTGGCGCAGAAAATAGTCTAGAATAATGACAATAGTTCTATTATTAAAACGTTGTCATAAGTACAACAACGGTTTGTATTTTACTAACTGTTGTTAATACATTGACTAATAAATTATGGGACAGATAATAGTATAGGATAATGACAACAGTTTTATTAAAAACTGTTGTCATTAGTTATAACAACGGTTTTAGTACAAAAACCGTTGTTATTTATTACCTTATAACAGCGGTTTTAGTTTTGTAACTGATCGATGCTTGTCGCGAGCCCGATACAAAGATAATTTACCCAGACTAGGCTAATAACAAATTAATGTAATTAGGGAAGTAGGGGTCGATCCTCAGGGAGATGGTGTTTCCTATAGAATGTAGAATGTCTCGCAATTGGGTTTTATCTATCATGTTTCTGGGTTTTGGGATTATGATGTTTAAACTAACAAAAAGCATAAATGAAAACATAATAAAAACAATTGAAGATGAAAGCAATCAAGTAAATGATGAATTAACAATAATGAGAAGCATCTAGGGAAGTAGGTTCACACATGTAGATTAATATATTGATGCAATTGGATATGGAACATGCAAATAATTCATTGTAAGTTCGTAAGAATGATGTGTTCATTACAATCATAGATCAGATGGTCTAGAAGGCTTTTAGGCGATTTACTAGGTCTTAATCCACCATGTCATGCTTTATCTATTCAATTCTCGTATCTCTACCTTGGGAAAGAATTCCATACTAGTCAATGATTTTGATCAGGAATCCTCAACTATCGTTATAGTCCAAACATGCATAGACACAATGTTTTAAAAGCACAATTTCTTTCATCCAATTATCATCTTTTTAATCAATCTAACATGGCTACCCTACACCCTAGAAAGGTGACTACTCACTCATGATAATGTTTATATCTAAGATGATATTAACAATGAAAACTAGGATGGACATGTTTAGTTAGTTTTTGACTATAATTTAAGACTCTTTATAAGGCGATAATAACGACGCTATTTGACAATCTAAGAAATGAAACTACGATTATAACAACATGAAAATGAATCTAAGATAATATGTAAATCGAATAACAATCAAATGGAAAACAATAAAGGACAATAAACAAAGGATAAATTAGGAATACCTAGGTGACGATCAACAACGAAAGCGATAACAATAATAGAAATCTCTTGCATAGAATAATCGTTCCTTGAATTACAATACTTGTACCCAACAAAGTAGACTACAAATATTGAAATTCTTATTGATCTAAACTATGGTTTTGATGTGAAATGGACAGAAATAAACTAAGAACTAAAGACAAAAGAAGAAAATGATCTAAACTAGAAAGACTAAACTAAAGAGAAAAGAAAAGATTATTCTAAAGAGGATTTGTAAAGAGGGTTGTTGTATGAGAAGTAGATGTGTTGAGAAGAGGGGCTGGAGCATCTATATATAGCATTAGGGTTTCGTGGAGAAGGGGTCGAGCATTAAACATATAGGACAAAAATAAGAAGTTGAAGCATTTTCTGCGGAGCAGCGAACATCCCCGATCGGGTACACACTTACCCGATCGGGTGAGTTGTCATCTGGGAGCTTTTGACTAACGTTTCATCTCCCTTTGCTTTGACTTGACTTCCATCATCCCCCTTGACCTCTCCAACCGGGTTTGTTGATATGGTTTGATGTAAAGCGATGAATTCTTCCGCCCAATTGATTGATCTACCGACAACTACGACATTGTCTTTACTTCTTCTCTCTTTCGAATTAGTGAACCTTCTTGAAATGCTTTTGACATGATCAAGCTTGCTTCTTCAAATCGTCGGGTTCTAGGCAAATGCTCGGAAATATAGAAAAAGGGCGTTGAAACGTCACCTTCCCTACAAAACAGGTTAGAACACAGGAATTCGCCTAGAAGACGATATTAGCTCATAAAAATGGCTTAACAAAGCACAAATGACATACAAAACCGAGCTAAAGTGAGGGTCAAAATCATACAAATATTCACTTATCAGTAACCGTTATTGTATTTATTAAGTGAAAACAAAAACAAACAATCACCACAGTACAACATACAAACACAAACACTGCTAACTCAAACACACAGACAAAAACGCTGGTCTCCCTCGTCGTCGCTCTGTCATCTCTCTCACTATTGTCGTCGTCTTCTCTTTATCAGTTATTATCCTTATTAACTATTTCTCATTAGTTTCTAAGATTGTTCAATAGTTTTGAGTGACGTTTATTAATTTGCTTATTGAATTTCTTGAATTAGTTATGTGTGAAAGGGAATTTTAGAATAATTAGTAATATCTTATGAATGTAGAAAAATGACTTGAACTTGGATGAATGATGCAAATAAGAACGACCCTAACTATAGCGATGGTTTAGCTGAATTTTATGAAGTCGTTGCAAAAATTTTTAAAGAGTCTTCTAGTATTCCATGCCCTTGTGAAAGATGTGGTAATATTAGGTATATGACTTTTCCGGATGTTAAAATTCATTTAGAGAAGTATAGTTTTAGTCGATCCTATACTCGTTTTCATGGGGAATCATTAGCGGAAGAGGATAGTCTTGAAGAAGATGATTATGAAGGATACAAAAGGCTGAGTGACGCCGAGTTTGATGATTTGGAACCAGAAATTGGTAATACATCTGAAGTTGGTGTTGATACGGGTGATAAGCTGAATGTTAGGTCTACAGATAATGAAGAGAAAGATGATGAGTCGAATGCTTTTGAATATGTAGGTGATGACACTAACTTGGATTACCTAAACAACATATATGAGAAGTTGTGTGAGACTGAAGCGCCTCTGTACCATGGTTGTAAGTACACAAAAATATCGGCTGGTGAAGTTGTATAATATCAAGGGGACAAGTGGAGTGAGCAACACGTGTTTCACTAGTTTTTTAGCCTTGATAAACGACTTGCTTCCAGAAGGTAATGTTCTTCCAGTTAGGACATCTGAGGCTAAGAAAACAATTAAAGAAGTGGTTATGAAATATGAAAAAATACATGCATGTCCAAATAATTGCGTATTGTACAGAAAAATATATCAAAACTTAACTTGTTGGAGCTAGTGTCCTCCACAGTTAGTGTGATAACAGCTAAGGTTCACAGGGTATACTTTGTATTATAATCAGTTGATTAACGTTTATCGATAATGGTTGGCTTGCTAGATAAGTTTGACGTTATTGTCATACAGATGGCGGTGATCAACTGATCCCTAAAAGTCACACATAAAGGATGTGTTTGAGAGATGTGATTATTTGAGAAAATAATCATATTGATGCCTTATTAAATGACTAAAAGGTTAGTCGATGTATTTGACTAAAAGGTTAGTCAATGTGATGATGATACGGTTATTTAATAACGATTAAATAATGTTAGCTGGTAATTGAATATAAAATGTTATATTTAATCAATGTATATAATGTTGATCTAAACTAAATGTAAACTGTTATATTTAAGTTGGCGGATATGTATTACACGATATTATTATAATATATTGGTCCGGCATTACTCGGTTTATGTGACGGTCCATTATTAGTAATAATTAGAATACATATTACATTATGTACATATTAAATGATATATGCTAACTACCTAATATAGGTTGAGAGAAATAAGGAAACTAGGGTTGAGGGTATTTCTTTCCTCTGGCAATCTCACGGCACATGTGAGGATTAAGAGGAAGAAAATAGAAACCCTAATCTACTCTAATTTCTCACGGCACAAAGGAAAAGAGGATAAGAAAAATTCTGATTTTTGGACTCTCTTATTCATCTTCATATTCATCATCAATATACACACAAAATTAGAAGTAATTTTTGGGTATTCGTTCTAGCACGACGAAGTCATTTCTTGAACCATCTTGGGTGCAACGATTAGGAGAATACCTACTTTGGTATTTGGTCTTAGGCCTTTTTTCTAGGATCGGAGGTTATTTCTTAATCTCTTGTTTTATTATGCAATTTCATTTATGACTAGAAATTCATATAGTTATAATTTCATTATAATCCGAAAAATTTAAAGGGATATATATCGATATTTCCCACAAGTGGTATCAGAGCAAGTGGCTATGAAATTATTTTATATGTTTTCATATTTGATAAAATATAAGATTAGAAATTTTTGTTTTGGTTTTTTTTGTTTTTGTTTCGGCTGAAAGTAGAAAAAAAAATTAGGGTTTGTGTTTTTTTGGTACTGTTCACGGTACTGTTCACTGTCAGGGAAAAAAAAATTTGGTACTGTTCACGGCACTGTTCAGCCGTGCGGGAAAAAATTTTTTTGCCTTGTTTTTTCATTTTTATTCATTATAATTGTTGTTTTAAATAGTTAAGACGATAACATGATGAATTTGTAGTTGTTTTGATTTAATAAGGATAAAATTAAAATGTAAATGGAAATCGATTTGTATGTTCATCGCTATATATTTTAGGTATACATTGTTTTAGATATTCATTTTAAATTGTTAAATTGAATCATCTAGTTTGTATCGATGTTTAATATTTATTAGATGTTGATATTTTGTACCGATATTGAATATATAAGTAACATCAAATTTTTTTTATTAAAAAAAAAAAATTTATACCTGCTACTGTTCACGGGTACTGTTCATCCGTGAATAGTGAAAAACAAAATTTTTTAATTTTTTTTGTTTTGTTTATTGCATTATAAAGATAATGTATGTAGATTATTGTTGTGAAAAAGTTCACAATGATAGATACCCTATTATTTTAAAAAGGTTTAAAATAATGTTGAATTTAATTTATGTTATACCCGATAATATGAATTAAATTGGATTATGGTTGATTAAAATTGTTGTGTGCAATTAAGGAATTGTCACATAATTTTGATCATTTTAAAGGTGGTTTTGATAAATTAATCATCATAATTAATGAATTATGTCTTGAATGTTTAATTTATTTTGTTGATGCATTTTATTTTGTTGAATGAATGAATGAATGGATGAATGGATTATTTTTGTATTTTTACAAGAGGTTGTAATTTGTATTGCTTAGTGTGGCCTTAGTAGATTGTGTTATCGTAATGATGGTAACATGGTCTTTGATGTATTTTGAGATCTCGCATCTCCCCTTTGTAATCTTTAATTATAATTTTTAAATTAGAATGTAAATAGGTTTATATTTTGTAATTTTTAAAAATTGTATTTTTGAGAAGACCAAAGATGGAGATCGGATAGCTCACTCCCGCTACATGGACCAAGATGGAACATCAAATCAAGCTTCTAGGGTCCATAAGGATGGCTTCCAAAGTGTATTTTTGTTCTATTTTGATAGGATAGGCCACACTAGAACTTTGTACTTTGTTTTTCATTTTTCCGTTCTTATTGTTTTTCTTTTGCATGATAGTTATTGCATCATATTCCGCCTAAACCAAACCACCTACTACTACTTAATTGCATGAAAATTGACTCATATAGATTGTATGTTAGTTATCATGGACATCCAGATGTCACTCAAAATTCTAAAAGCTATCATCTTAAATTATTCATTCTCAAATTGCTAGATCATTCGTTCACTTAAATGAATAAAATTAAAGCTGATGGACCTTCATCTAAAACCCAAAATTGAGATTAGTCTTTATAGGGAAAATTGCTATGACTCCCTTCTTCGTCGGTGACCATATAGGACCTTACTCTCCATATGATCCCTTCTACGTTGGGTAAGTAGTATGTGTTGACCTATTTTACCTCAACATTATAGTCCGAGTAATATCTCGTGATTATGATGGACTAAAGATAGAATTTACAGAAATTTATCGACCAGGAATTCTAAAAGTCGAATTAGCCAAGAAGTTGGCTTATCAATTTACAGAAATTGAGTCTTGGGATCATTTATATAATACTTGAGGGAGGTCAATTGTATAAATGCAAGAGTCTTCGAATTAATCGGTTTTGCATTAGACTTAATTAAAACGATGAAAATGCTTATTATGTTTTATCTCCTTTCTCGCAGTGTAGCATTCATTTATATCGATAAAACTGTTATAACAAATGGCTGGACATGCTGATGCCCCTATGCCAAGTGCCACGCTCGCGCGAGAATCCTGGCTTAAGATGTTCATGGACAACAGGAATCAGTACACGCGACTGAAGAATAACGGGTCCAACTTTGCGGACTGGGAGGCTTCATTATAGAATACTGCCATAGCTGACGGTAAGCTCAAGTATTTGACTGAGCCACTACCGCCTAACCCATTCCCCAATGTAGGAGCAAATGAATCACTTGCTTATAGTGATTTCGTAATAGAGGCGGGTTCGATAAAGAAGGTACTCATCTTTTCAATGGAATCCAATTTGCAAAGACGATTCATTGCCCAAGGTGCAAACAAGATTTTCACCACGCTCACTAAAGAGTTCTCAAAAGCACCGCAGATCGTTATGTATGAGCTTACCACTCGCTTCTTTGAAGCGAAACTCCAGAAGGGCCAACCGGTTAGCCCACACATTCTCGATATGATCGAGAATCTCGAAAAACTGGAGGCACTTGATTGCAAAATCAAAAAGAGCGTGGTCATTGACCGCATGCTTCATTCACTTCATGATGGTTTTGCCCAATTCAGGTCAAATTACTATATGAATGATTTGAAGAGAAATCCTCATCAGCTACACTCACTTCTCATACAGACTGAGAAGGATCTGAAATTGAGTGGGAGCCTGAAGCAGGACGTTCTCATGATTGCAAACAAGGGTAAGGGTAAGGGCAAGGCTCAGGCCGACCTAGCTGTAGGGAAGCCGAAGTTCAAGAAGCCAGGAAAGGGCAAGAGTTGGCCTGGTGAGACTAGCAGTAGCTCACAAGGCAAGACAAAGAGCAAAGAAAACATGGAGTGCCACCATTGCCACAAGACTGGGCATTGGAGGCGGAACTGTCCCGTGTATGCTGAAGACGTAAAAGCAGGCCGCGTCACTCCTGTTGGTATGTCTTCTTTTATTCAAATGATTGAGATTAACCATGCAAGTTTTGGAACTTGGGTACTTGATACTGGTTGTGGTTCTCATCTGTGTAATCATTTGCAGGGCCTAAGAAACATCAAAACTCTCGAAAAGGGTGATGTGGACCTGCGAGTGGGGAATGGAGCAAGAGTAGCTGCCATTTCAGTGGGAACATATGTAATCTAACTCCCGAGTGGATTTGAGTTATTTTTAAATAACTGTTACTATGTACCCAGTTTATCTAAAACATTATTTCTGTTTCCGTACTCGATAAGGACGGTTTTTCATTTGTAATAAAGGATAATAGCTGTATTTTCTCTTTTAACGAAATGATTTATGCTAAAGCAGTTTCCATGAATGAGATTTATGTTTTAGATCAAACCACAAATATATTGCATGTGAGTAATAAAAGGGTAAAGGTTGGTGACAAAGATCAAACCTATCTATGACATTGCCGTATGGGACACATAAATGAAAAACGCGTGTAGAAGCTAATTGACAATGGGACTATCTCCCCATTTGACTATGCATCATTTGGCACGTGTGAATCATGTCTCATAGACAAAATGACTCGAATTTCCTTCAAAGGTGTTGGAATGCGCGCTGCTGACCTATTAGGCCTCATACATACTGATGTCTGTGGACCTATGTCAATCAACGCTAGAGATGGCTATAGATATTTTATCACTTTCACGGACGATTTGAGTAGATATGGATATGTCTACTTAATGAAGCACAAAAGTGAGTCCTTTGATAAGTTCAAGTAATACCAGAATAAGGTTGAAAACCAGCTGGGTAGAAAGATTAAAGCACTACGTTCAGATCGTGGTGGCGAATATCTTTCGAATGAGTTTGATCAACACCTTAAAAACAGTGGTGTAGTACTACAGTTAACTCCACCTGGAACACCTCAATTAAATGGTGTGTCCGAACGGAGAAATCGAACATTACTTGATATGGTTCGATCCATGATGAGTCACACGGTAGTGCCTGATTCATTGTGGGGCTATGCACTTTTGTCAGCTGCTCTTATACTTAACCGAAATCCATCTAAAGCTGTTGACAAGACTCCATTTGAAATGTGGAATGGAACAGTCCCGAACTTGTCCTTTATTTGGGTTTGGGGCTGCGAGGCTTATGTCAAGTGGAGGCACGAGGATAAGCTCGGCCCGCGATCGGTCAAGACATACTTTATTGGTTATCCAAAAGGAATGTTTGATCATTACTTTTATTCGCCTACCGAACAACGTGTTTTTGTTGCGGCTAGTGCGAAGTTTCTAGAGAAAGAGTTTCTCGAGAACAAGACGAGTAATAGAACCTTCGATCTGTCGGAGATTCAAGAACTAACAACCGAGCAACCGATGGAGGAAGATGTTCCTTCATCTTCTGCTGCGGTTAATAATCTTGAGGAACCTAGAAGGTCGGGTAGAGTCTCCATACCTCCAGACAGATACATTGGTATGGTCGAGGAGAACGATAGAGACGATGTTCTGCTCCTAGAGAGTAACGAACCCGCTACCTATAAAAGAGCTATGACCTGTTCCGACTCAAAGGTATGGCTTGAGGCCATGCAATCCGAGATGGACTGTATGTATGAGAATGACGTATGGGATCTGGTTGATTTGCCTGATAAGGTTCGGCCTCTTAAGTGCAAATGGCTTTACAAGATAAAGCATTCCGTAGGGGGACAACCAGACACCTATAAGGCACGACTAATGGCAAAAGGTTTCACTCAAGTGCAAGGATTGCATTATGATGAAATTTTTGCACCAGTAGTCATGCTGCGTTCCATTCGGATAATCTTAGCGATTGCCGCTTTTCATGACTATGAAATTTGGCAGATGGACGTGAAAACCGCCTTCTTAAACGGTTATTTGGAGGAGGAGTTGTACATGGTACAACCCGAAGGTTTCATTGACCCTAAAAATCCTAAGAAAGTGTGCAAGCATAAGCGTTCCATTTATGGACTTAAGCAATCTTCTCGGAGTTGGAATCATCGTTTCGACCAAGTCATAAAAGAAAATGGTTTCACTCGATCGGTTGAGGAACCATGTTTATATGTCAAGTCGAGTGGGAGTAAAATCGTTTTCTTGATATTGTATGTCGATGACATACTCTTGATAGGGAATGATATTCCTCTCTTATCTACGGTTATGGTATGGTTAAAGAACCATTTCCAGATGAAAGATCTGGGCGAGGCACAGCGCATATTGGGAATCCGTATCTACAGAGATAGATCACAACGGATGTTATCACTTAGTCACGAGTCTTATATAGATAAGATTCTTGAAAGGTTCAGCATGACCAACTCCAAGAAGGGGTATCTTCCAATGACGTATGGGATGCATTTGAGTAAAGCTCAGCCACCCAAGACATCTGAAGAGGTCGAGCGCATGAGTCGAATTCCTTATGCGTCAGCTATAGGATCGATCATGTATGCCATGATATGCACACGTCCAGACGTGGCATATGCTTTGAGTATGACCAGTCGGTACCAAGGCAATCCAAGTGAAACACACTGGATGGCTGTTAAAAACATCCTTAAGTACCTACGGAGGACTAAGCATTGGGTATTGACTTATGGTGGAGAGACTGAGCTTTCCGCAACTGGTTACGCAGATGCTAGCTTCCAAACGGATCGAGATGACTCAAAATCTCAGTCTGGATTCGTATTTACTCTTAATGGCGCTGCGGTCAGCTGGAAAAGCTCCAAGCAGAGTGTTATAGCAGATTCTACGACTGAGTCCGAGTACTATGCCGCTTCAGAGGCTGCAAAGGAAGCTATATGGATGCGTCAATTCTTACAAGGACTTGCCATAGTTCCTAGTTCGAATGACCCGATCACTATCTATTGTGATAATAGTGGTGCCATCTTCCAGGCTAAGGAGCCTAGGTCTAGCAACAAATCTAGACATGTACTTTGGAAGGCTCACATGATCAGAGATTACGTGGAGCAAAAGGAGATAGTGATAGACAAGATTGCTACGGATGATAACATAGCAGATCCTCTCACTAAACCGTTAAGACATGATAAGCATGTAAGGCACGTTACTTCCATGGGAATTAAACGTGTTCCTGAGTTGTATTAGCTGTTTGTATGAATTAGATACATCTTTTTCATATACTAATAATAACTTCATCGTATTGTTTTCATATTTTGGTTTTCATGTGGATTGTATGGACAACATTGAACACCACACAGTGAACTGAATAACATTATATGTGTTTTGGTCCGTAATCGCCTACATGAGCTGATAACTCTGGCTATTATATTGTTGAGTCAATTGATGGTGGGTTCAACGAGCCATAAGTCAAACTGTTGACTGATCGATCACAAATACGAGTTATAAGGATACCTCGTAGGACATTGTAATTCGTGAACGACGTTGATTGTTGAACAACCCTCGCGATGCGGAATAATAAATCA
>JAIUZE010048479.1:0-12690 GCA_022085475.1 Heliosperma pusillum
TTTGCTAAACACTTGTTCTTTGTTAACATTTTGAGAGACTCCGTCTCTTTGTTATATTCCGTACTTAGTTTGTAATATTTTGACACTCCTCGTTTTATCTATCTTGCATGTATAAAAGTTTTTAAAATACCGTATTTCCGCAAATTATTTCACATGCTTGTATGTTTTATATTTCCGCATTCGCGAGGGTTGTCACAGTAAATAAGATGAATCTCATACCTTCTTGCGCAGCGGAATAATAATAAGAAGTATCTAATAACTTGTAGAAATCCAATAACCCCACACGAATAATAAGCACCCTAGATGTGAGGCCTCTACCGGTATCCACACGGGTACTATACCACGCCTTGTATGTCAGTACTTGAAGGGAAAAAAGACAACCTTGAAAAAACTCTTTTTCTCTCTTGTGTTTCACTCTCTATATGTTAAACTTATGAATATAAGATTAGGTTTGTCACAGAAACCTTTCTTATATAGATGAGAGAAACTTAGGTTAGTTTCCTAAAACCCTACGTAGAAGCGCAGCTGAGCCTAATAAATATTAGGGCCCTATTAGTATTATTATAAGACCGTCGTATAATTATACTAATTTCGTACCTTTTGTGTGTGACCCAATAGACCCACTTAAGACTACTAGACAAGTAAACCATTTAAGTGCCAAACCGATTTTGGTCTCTAGCAAGGCATGTCGACTAAATAGACCCAAGCGAGTTAATTCCTATAGGACAGTGGACATAACTTTTTCAGCGTCATCATCGATCTGTCGATTTTAAATTAAGAACTAGGGTTCTTCATCTGGATAATCCTGAATCATAATCCCAACATGTGGCTAAAAAAATGATCTATAAGTTTAATCAACAGAATCTGAAACTCTGAAATAGATGCGAGTAACTGTTAATATATTCAATCCCGTTTATTAAATTTTAATTTATTCAATACTAGGGATGTGTAACTGCGACGAAAAGTTTATTGAATTTCAATTTCATAATTAGGGTTCCTCCATGAACCCCCTTTTTATTGTTTATCTCCATTATAGGTTTTAAACATTAATCATGTTGGTTTGATTTGTTGAAATCATCTTGTATGTTTGACGTCTTGGGTGTGTAACTACAATAAACAAGTTTGATAACTGTAAAACAGAGAAGCCTTGGGGGATTTGATTGTATTATACTTTATTTGAGTTAAATGAGAAATATACCTTCTTAAGTGTTATCCCATGGCAGTGTGACTCCTACGTGTAACATGTGTAATTGTATTTAATAAAATTTGTAACTGTAAATCAATTTTACTCTCACCATGCACAATAAGAAAGACTTCCCATTTAATTGCTATTTAAGGTAACTCTAAATTTACGACCCGTGTAATTTATATGAACTTCTTGTGGAACTGTAATGATCACTGTGTGTAACTTACAAGCTGTGTAACTGCAACACTACTACAAATATAGGCAATAACAACGCCCCATTAACAACGCATATTAATAAATAATACGAAATAACGTTGTTGATTGATTGACGGACCTCAGTTAAAAGTAATAACAACGGTGTTATTAAGATAACGTTTTCAATAATTTTGGCTAATAACAATTGTTTAATGCTAATAGGTTAACGTTGTCAATAATTTTGGCGCAGAAAATAGTCTAGAATAATGACAATAGTTCTATTATTAAAACGTTGTCATAAGTACAACAACGGTTTGTATTTTACTAACTGTTGTTAATACATTGACTAATAAATTATGGGACAGATAATAGTATAGGATAATGACAACAGTTTTATTAAAAACTGTTGTCATTAGTTATAACAACGGTTTTAGTACAAAAACCGTTGTTATTTATTACCTTATAACAGCGGTTTTAGTTTTGTAACTGATCGATGCTTGTCGCGAGCCCGATACAAAGATAATTTACCCAGACTAGGCTAATAACAAATTAATGTAATTAGGGAAGTAGGGGTCGATCCTCAGGGAGATGGTGTTTCCTATAGAATGTAGAATGTCTCGCAATTGGGTTTTATCTATCATGTTTCTGGGTTTTGGGATTATGATGTTTAAACTAACAAAAAGCATAAATGAAAACATAATAAAAACAATTGAAGATGAAAGCAATCAAGTAAATGATGAATTAACAATAATGAGAAGCATCTAGGGAAGTAGGTTCACACATGTAGATTAATATATTGATGCAATTGGATATGGAACATGCAAATAATTCATTGTAAGTTCGTAAGAATGATGTGTTCATTACAATCATAGATCAGATGGTCTAGAAGGCTTTTAGGCGATTTACTAGGTCTTAATCCACCATGTCATGCTTTATCTATTCAATTCTCGTATCTCTACCTTGGGAAAGAATTCCATACTAGTCAATGATTTTGATCAGGAATCCTCAACTATCGTTATAGTCCAAACATGCATAGACACAATGTTTTAAAAGCACAATTTCTTTCATCCAATTATCATCTTTTTAATCAATCTAACATGGCTACCCTACACCCTAGAAAGGTGACTACTCACTCATGATAATGTTTATATCTAAGATGATATTAACAATGAAAACTAGGATGGACATGTTTAGTTAGTTTTTGACTATAATTTAAGACTCTTTATAAGGCGATAATAACGACGCTATTTGACAATCTAAGAAATGAAACTACGATTATAACAACATGAAAATGAATCTAAGATAATATGTAAATCGAATAACAATCAAATGGAAAACAATAAAGGACAATAAACAAAGGATAAATTAGGAATACCTAGGTGACGATCAACAACGAAAGCGATAACAATAATAGAAATCTCTTGCATAGAATAATCGTTCCTTGAATTACAATACTTGTACCCAACAAAGTAGACTACAAATATTGAAATTCTTATTGATCTAAACTATGGTTTTGATGTGAAATGGACAGAAATAAACTAAGAACTAAAGACAAAAGAAGAAAATGATCTAAACTAGAAAGACTAAACTAAAGAGAAAAGAAAAGATTATTCTAAAGAGGATTTGTAAAGAGGGTTGTTGTATGAGAAGTAGATGTGTTGAGAAGAGGGGCTGGAGCATCTATATATAGCATTAGGGTTTCGTGGAGAAGGGGTCGAGCATTAAACATATAGGACAAAAATAAGAAGTTGAAGCATTTTCTGCGGAGCAGCGAACATCCCCGATCGGGTACACACTTACCCGATCGGGTGAGTTGTCATCTGGGAGCTTTTGACTAACGTTTCATCTCCCTTTGCTTTGACTTGACTTCCATCATCCCCCTTGACCTCTCCAACCGGGTTTGTTGATATGGTTTGATGTAAAGCGATGAATTCTTCCGCCCAATTGATTGATCTACCGACAACTACGACATTGTCTTTACTTCTTCTCTCTTTCGAATTAGTGAACCTTCTTGAAATGCTTTTGACATGATCAAGCTTGCTTCTTCAAATCGTCGGGTTCTAGGCAAATGCTCGGAAATATAGAAAAAGGGCGTTGAAACGTCACCTTCCCTACAAAACAGGTTAGAACACAGGAATTCGCCTAGAAGACGATATTAGCTCATAAAAATGGCTTAACAAAGCACAAATGACATACAAAACCGAGCTAAAGTGAGGGTCAAAATCATACAAATATTCACTTATCAGTAACCGTTATTGTATTTATTAAGTGAAAACAAAAACAAACAATCACCACAGTACAACATACAAACACAAACACTGCTAACTCAAACACACAGACAAAAACGCTGGTCTCCCTCGTCGTCGCTCTGTCATCTCTCTCACTATTGTCGTCGTCTTCTCTTTATCAGTTATTATCCTTATTAACTATTTCTCATTAGTTTCTAAGATTGTTCAATAGTTTTGAGTGACGTTTATTAATTTGCTTATTGAATTTCTTGAATTAGTTATGTGTGAAAGGGAATTTTAGAATAATTAGTAATATCTTATGAATGTAGAAAAATGACTTGAACTTGGATGAATGATGCAAATAAGAACGACCCTAACTATAGCGATGGTTTAGCTGAATTTTATGAAGTCGTTGCAAAAATTTTTAAAGAGTCTTCTAGTATTCCATGCCCTTGTGAAAGATGTGGTAATATTAGGTATATGACTTTTCCGGATGTTAAAATTCATTTAGAGAAGTATAGTTTTAGTCGATCCTATACTCGTTTTCATGGGGAATCATTAGCGGAAGAGGATAGTCTTGAAGAAGATGATTATGAAGGATACAAAAGGCTGAGTGACGCCGAGTTTGATGATTTGGAACCAGAAATTGGTAATACATCTGAAGTTGGTGTTGATACGGGTGATAAGCTGAATGTTAGGTCTACAGATAATGAAGAGAAAGATGATGAGTCGAATGCTTTTGAATATGTAGGTGATGACACTAACTTGGATTACCTAAACAACATATATGAGAAGTTGTGTGAGACTGAAGCGCCTCTGTACCATGGTTGTAAGTACACAAAAATATCGGCTGGTGAAGTTGTATAATATCAAGGGGACAAGTGGAGTGAGCAACACGTGTTTCACTAGTTTTTTAGCCTTGATAAACGACTTGCTTCCAGAAGGTAATGTTCTTCCAGTTAGGACATCTGAGGCTAAGAAAACAATTAAAGAAGTGGTTATGAAATATGAAAAAATACATGCATGTCCAAATAATTGCGTATTGTACAGAAAAATATATCAAAACTTAACTTGTTGGAGCTAGTGTCCTCCACAGTTAGTGTGATAACAGCTAAGGTTCACAGGGTATACTTTGTATTATAATCAGTTGATTAACGTTTATCGATAATGGTTGGCTTGCTAGATAAGTTTGACGTTATTGTCATACAGATGGCGGTGATCAACTGATCCCTAAAAGTCACACATAAAGGATGTGTTTGAGAGATGTGATTATTTGAGAAAATAATCATATTGATGCCTTATTAAATGACTAAAAGGTTAGTCGATGTATTTGACTAAAAGGTTAGTCAATGTGATGATGATACGGTTATTTAATAACGATTAAATAATGTTAGCTGGTAATTGAATATAAAATGTTATATTTAATCAATGTATATAATGTTGATCTAAACTAAATGTAAACTGTTATATTTAAGTTGGCGGATATGTATTACACGATATTATTATAATATATTGGTCCGGCATTACTCGGTTTATGTGACGGTCCATTATTAGTAATAATTAGAATACATATTACATTATGTACATATTAAATGATATATGCTAACTACCTAATATAGGTTGAGAGAAATAAGGAAACTAGGGTTGAGGGTATTTCTTTCCTCTGGCAATCTCACGGCACATGTGAGGATTAAGAGGAAGAAAATAGAAACCCTAATCTACTCTAATTTCTCACGGCACAAAGGAAAAGAGGATAAGAAAAATTCTGATTTTTGGACTCTCTTATTCATCTTCATATTCATCATCAATATACACACAAAATTAGAAGTAATTTTTGGGTATTCGTTCTAGCACGACGAAGTCATTTCTTGAACCATCTTGGGTGCAACGATTAGGAGAATACCTACTTTGGTATTTGGTCTTAGGCCTTTTTTCTAGGATCGGAGGTTATTTCTTAATCTCTTGTTTTATTATGCAATTTCATTTATGACTAGAAATTCATATAGTTATAATTTCATTATAATCCGAAAAATTTAAAGGGATATATATCGATATTTCCCACAAGTGGTATCAGAGCAAGTGGCTATGAAATTATTTTATATGTTTTCATATTTGATAAAATATAAGATTAGAAATTTTTGTTTTGGTTTTTTTTGTTTTTGTTTCGGCTGAAAGTAGAAAAAAAAATTAGGGTTTGTGTTTTTTTGGTACTGTTCACGGTACTGTTCACTGTCAGGGAAAAAAAAATTTGGTACTGTTCACGGCACTGTTCAGCCGTGCGGGAAAAAATTTTTTTGCCTTGTTTTTTCATTTTTATTCATTATAATTGTTGTTTTAAATAGTTAAGACGATAACATGATGAATTTGTAGTTGTTTTGATTTAATAAGGATAAAATTAAAATGTAAATGGAAATCGATTTGTATGTTCATCGCTATATATTTTAGGTATACATTGTTTTAGATATTCATTTTAAATTGTTAAATTGAATCATCTAGTTTGTATCGATGTTTAATATTTATTAGATGTTGATATTTTGTACCGATATTGAATATATAAGTAACATCAAATTTTTTTTATTAAAAAAAAAAAATTTATACCTGCTACTGTTCACGGGTACTGTTCATCCGTGAATAGTGAAAAACAAAATTTTTTAATTTTTTTTGTTTTGTTTATTGCATTATAAAGATAATGTATGTAGATTATTGTTGTGAAAAAGTTCACAATGATAGATACCCTATTATTTTAAAAAGGTTTAAAATAATGTTGAATTTAATTTATGTTATACCCGATAATATGAATTAAATTGGATTATGGTTGATTAAAATTGTTGTGTGCAATTAAGGAATTGTCACATAATTTTGATCATTTTAAAGGTGGTTTTGATAAATTAATCATCATAATTAATGAATTATGTCTTGAATGTTTAATTTATTTTGTTGATGCATTTTATTTTGTTGAATGAATGAATGAATGGATGAATGGATTATTTTTGTATTTTTACAAGAGGTTGTAATTTGTATTGCTTAGTGTGGCCTTAGTAGATTGTGTTATCGTAATGATGGTAACATGGTCTTTGATGTATTTTGAGATCTCGCATCTCCCCTTTGTAATCTTTAATTATAATTTTTAAATTAGAATGTAAATAGGTTTATATTTTGTAATTTTTAAAAATTGTATTTTTGAGAAGACCAAAGATGGAGATCGGATAGCTCACTCCCGCTACATGGACCAAGATGGAACATCAAATCAAGCTTCTAGGGTCCATAAGGATGGCTTCCAAAGTGTATTTTTGTTCTATTTTGATAGGATAGGCCACACTAGAACTTTGTACTTTGTTTTTCATTTTTCCGTTCTTATTGTTTTTCTTTTGCATGATAGTTATTGCATCATATTCCGCCTAAACCAAACCACCTACTACTACTTAATTGCATGAAAATTGACTCATATAGATTGTATGTTAATTATCATGGACATCCAGATGTCACTCAAAATTCTAAAAGCTATCATCTTAAATTATTCATTCTCAAATTGCTAGATCATTCGTTCACTTAAATGAATAAAATTAAAGCTGATGGACCTTCCTCTAAAACCCAAAATTGAGATTAGTCTTTATAGGGAAAATTGCTATGACTCCCTTCTTCGTCGGTGACCATATAGGACCTTACTCTCCATATGATCCCTTCTACGTTGGGTAAGTAGTATGTGTTGACCTATTTTACCTCAACATTATAGTCCGAGTAATATCTCGTGATTATGATGGACTAAAGATAGAATTTACAGAAATTTATCGACCAGGAATTCTAAAAGTAGAATTAGCCAAGAAGTTGGCTTATCAATTTACAGAAATTGAGTCTTGGGATCATTTATATAATACTTGAGGGAGGTCAATTGTATAAATGCAAGAGTCTTCGAATTAATCGGTTTTGCATTAGACTTAATTAAAACGATGAAAATGCTTATTATGTTTTATCTCCTTTCTCGCAGTGTAGCATTCATTTATATCGATAAAACTGTTATAACAAATGGCTGGACATGCTGATGCCCCTATGCCAAGTGCCACGCTCGCGCGAGAATCCTGGCTTAAGATGTTCATGGACAACAGGAATCAGTACACGCGACTGAAGAATAACGGGTCCAACTTTGCGGACTGGGAGGCTTCATTATAGAATACTGCCATAGCTGACGGTAAGCTCAAGTATTTGACTGAGCCACTACCGCCTAACCCATTCCCCAATGTAGGAGCAAATGAATCACTTGCTTATAGTGATTTCGTAATAGAGGCGGGTTCGATAAAGAAGGTACTCATCTTTTCAATGGAATCCAATTTGCAAAGACGATTCATTGCCCAAGGTGCAAACAAGATTTTCACCACGCTCACTAAAGAGTTCTCAAAAGCACCGCAGATCGTTATGTATGAGCTTACCACTCGCTTCTTTGAAGCGAAACTCCAGAAGGGCCAACCGGTTAGCCCACACATTCTCGATATGATCGAGAATCTCGAAAAACTGGAGGCACTTGATTGCAAAATCAAAGAGAGCGTGGTCATTGACCGCATGCTTCATTCACTTCATGATGGTTTTGCCCAATTCAGGGCAAATTACTATATGAATGATTTGAAGAGAAATCCTCATCAGCTACACTCACTTCTCATACAGACTGAGAAGGATCTGAAATTGAGTGGGAGCCTAAAGCAGGACGTTCTCATGATTGCAAACAAGGGTAAGGGTAAGGGCAAGGCTCAGGCCGACCTAGCTGTAGGGAAGCCGAAGTTCAAGAAGCCAGGAAAGGGCAAGAGTGGGCCTGGTGAGACTAGCAGTAGCTCACAAGGCAAGACAAAGAGCAAAGAAAACATGGAGTGCCACCATTGCCACAAGACTGGGCATTGGAGGCGGAACTGTCCCGTGTATGCTGAAGACGTAAAAGCAGGCCGCGTCACTCCTGTTGGTATGTCTTCTTTTATTCATATGATTGAGATTAACCATGCAAGTTTCGGAACTTGGGTACTTGATACTGGTTGTGGTTCTCATCTGTGTAATCATTTGCAGGGCCTAAGAAACATCAAAACTCTCGAAAAGGGTGATGTGGACCTGCGAGTGGGGAATGGAGCAAGAGTAGCTGCCATTTCAGTGGGAACATATGTAATCTAACTCCCGAGTGGATTTGAGTTATTTTTAAATAACTGTTACTATGTACCCAGTTTATCTAAAACATTATTTCTGTTTCCGTACTCGATAAGGACGGTTTTTCATTTGTAATAAAGGATAATAGCTGTATTTTCTCTTTTAACGAAATGATTTATGCTAAAGCAGTTTCCATGAATGAGATTTATGTTTTAGATCAAACCACAAATATATTGCATGTGAGTAATAAAAGGGTAAAGGTTGGTGACAAAGATCAAACCTATCTATGACATTGCCGTATGGGACACATAAATGAAAAACGCGTGTAGAAGCTAATTGACAATGGGACTATCTCCCCATTTGACTATGCATCATTTGGCACGTGTGAATCATGTCTCATAGACAAAATGACTCGAATTTCCTTCAAAGGTGTTGGAATGCGCGCTGCTGACCTATTAGGCCTCATACATACTGATGTCTGTGGACCTATGTCAATCAACGCTAGAGATGGCTATAGATATTTTATCACTTTCACGGACGATTTGAGTAGATATGGATATGTCTACTTAATGAAGCACAAAAGTGAGTCCTTTGATAAGTTCAAGGAATACCAGAATAAGGTTGAAAACCAGCTGGGTAGAAAGATTAAAGCACTACGTTCAGATCGTGGTGGCGAATATCTTTCGAATGAGTTTGATCAACACCTTAAAAACTGTGGTGTAGTACTACAGTTAACTCCACCTGGAACACCTCAATTAAATGGTGTGTCCGAACGGAGAAATCGAACATTACTTGATATGGTTCGATCCATGATGAGTCACACGGTAGTGCCTGATTCATTGTGGGGCTATGCACTTTTGTCAGCTGCTCTTATACTTAACCGAAATCCATCTAAAGCTGTTGACAAGACTCCATTTGAAATGTGGAATGGAACAGTCCCGAACTTGTCCTTTATTTGGGTTTGGGGCTGCGAGGCTTATGTCAAGTGGAGGCACGAGGATAAGCTCGGCCCGCGATCGGTCAAGACATACTTTATTGGTTATCCAAAAGGAATGTTTGATCATTACTTTTATTCGCCTACCGAACAACGTGTTTTTGTTGCGGCTAGTGCGAAGTTTCTAGAGAAAGAGTTTCTCGAGAACAAGACGAGTAATAGAACCTTCGATCTGTCGGAGATTCAAGAACTAACAACCGAGCAACCGATGGAGGAAGATGTTCCTTCATCTTCTGCTGCGGTTAATAATCTTGAGGAACCTAGAAGGTCGGGTAGAGTCTCCATACCTCCAGACAGATACATTGGTATGGTCGAGGAGAACGATAGAGACGATGTTCTGCTCCTAGAGAGTAACGAACCCGCTACCTATAAAAGAGCTATGACCTGTTCCGACTCAAAGGTATGGCTTGAGGCCATGCAATCCGAGATGGACTGTATGTATGAGAATGACGTATGGGATCTGGTTGATTTGCCTGATAAGGTTCGGCCTCTTAAGTGCAAATGGCTTTACAAGATAAAGCATTCCGTAGGGGGACAACCAGACACCTATAAGGCACGACTAATGGCAAAAGGTTTCACTCAAGTGCAAGGATTGCATTATGATGAAATTTTTGCACCAGTAGTCATGCTGCGTTCCATTCGGATAATCTTAGCGATTGCCGCTTTTCATGACTATGAAATTTGGCAGATGGACGTGAAAACCGCCTTCTTAAACGGTTATTTGGAGGAGGAGTTGTACATGGTACAACCCGAAGGTTTCATTGACCCTAAAAATCCTAAGAAAGTGTGCAAGCATAAGCGTTCCATTTATGGACTTAAGCAATCTTCTCGGAGTTGGAATCATCGTTTCGACCAAGTCATAAAAGAAAATGGTTTCACTCGATCGGTTGAGGAACCATGTTTATATGTCAAGTCGAGTGGGAGTAAAATCGTTTTCTTGATATTGTATGTCGATGACATACTCTTGATAGGGAATGATATTCCTCTCTTATCTACGGTTATGGTATGGTTAAAGAACCATTTCCAGATGAAAGATCTGGGCGAGGCACAGCGCATATTGGGAATCCGTATCTACAGAGATAGATCACAACGGATGTTATCACTTAGTCACGAGTCTTATATAGATAAGATTCTTGAAAGGTTCAGCATGACCAACTCCAAGAAGGGGTATCTTCCAATGACGTATGGGATGCATTTGAGTAAAGCTCAGCCACCCAAGACATCTGAAGAGGTCGAGCGCATGAGTCGAATTCCTTATGCGTCAGCTATAGGATCGATCATGTATGCCATGATATGCACACGTCCAGACGTGGCATATGCTTTGAGTATGACCAGTCGGTACCAAGGCAATCCAAGTGAAACACACTGGATGGCTGTTAAAAACATCCTTAAGTACCTACGGAGGACTAAGCATTGGGTATTGACTTATGGTGGAGAGACTGAGCTTTCCGCAACTGGTTACGCAGATGCTAGCTTCCAAACGGATCGAGATGACTCAAAATCTCAGTCTGGATTCGTATTTACTCTTAATGGCGCTGCGGTCAGCTGGAAAAGCTCCAAGCAGAGTGTTATAGCAGATTCTACGACTGAGTCCGAGTACTATGCCGCTTCAGAGGCTGCAAAGGAAGCTATATGGATGCGTCAATTCTTACAAGGACTTGCCATAGTTCCTAGTTCGAATGACCCGATCACTATCTATTGTGATAATAGTGGTGCCATCTTCCAGGCTAAGGAGCCTAGGTCTAGCAACAAATCTAGACATGTACTTCGGAAGGCTCACATGATCAGAGATTACGTGGAGCAAAAGGAGATAGTGATAGACAAGATTGCTACGGATGATAACATAGCAGATCCTCTCACTAAACCGTTAAGACATGATAAGCATGAAGGGCACGTTACTTCCATGGGAATTAAACGTGTTCCTGAGTTGTATTAGATGTTTGTATGAATTAGATACATCTTTTTCATATACTAATAATAACTTCATCGTATTGTTTTCATATTTTGTTTTTCATGTGGATTGTATGGACAACATTGAACACCACAAAGTGAACTGAATAACATTATATGTGTTTTGGTCCGTAATCGCCTACATGAGCTGATAACTCTGGCTATTATATTGTTGAGTCGATTGATGGTGGGTTCAACGAGCCATAAGTCAAACTGTTGACTGATCGATCACAAATACGAGTTATAAGGATACCTCGTAGGACATTGTAATTCGTGACGACGTTATTGTGACAACCCTCGCGAATGCGGAATAATAAATCAAACAAGCATGTGAATTAATATGCGGAAATAGGTAGTTTTTTAAAAACTTTTATACATGCAAGTTAAATAAAACGAGGAGTGTCAAAATATTACAAACTAAGTACGGAATATACAATAAAGAGACGGGGTCTCTTAAAATGTTAGCAAAGAACAAGTGTTTAACCAAAACTAGCTACTATCGTCTAAAGGTGAACTTCCAGGGACAACGCCCGCTAGCTCACACCCGAACCCCAAAATATCGTATCCAAAAAGTCGTCCATAGCAAGCAACCTGTTCATCCATGAAAAACATGAATGCCACAGTCAGTGGGGAGTAACTCCGGGTTCTCCCAGCCATATCACATCAAACGTACATATAAGGAAATACAAAAGTAAAGCATGCATATATATACATATCCATGTGAGTTACGATAAAAATAGATAGGCAATTCTATAGAAAAATGATAAGATCATGTGGGAATCAAATCCGTAACCATCATGTTATTCAAAGACTCGGGAAAGACACTCTTAGGCAATCGAATACGCTCACTAGGGCTTACATCTCACCGTTAGCGGTATAAGATTGATAAGATTGAGACTCGACAACCAAACCATGCCAAATCATTCAATGATCAATCATATAATCATTCATGTAATCATCCAACCAAACACAACAACACAATGACGACATCTCTCACGGTAAATGAAACGCACTAG
>JAIUZE010048481.1:0-14391 GCA_022085475.1 Heliosperma pusillum
CTCATAACAAGCGGTACGCTAATGCAAATAACACCACCTCGCAAGTATACAACATTTGACGGCCGGGTCGAACAACGCATAGCGTTCAACTCCCAACAACGTCGTCATATGCCCACTACACATGCAATTAAGCAGTAGGATACCTCTACGTTCCGACATTCCAGCCTTACGAACGGGAAGGTAGCCAAGGGAATGAGAGTACAAAGCACAAGACAAAATAGTGCTCAAACCGTATCATTTGTAAAAACCGACTCAAAGTGGGACATAGCAAAAACCGTCACAAAACATGTGATACAAGCGAATGAAATATCATATATCCAAAACATGAATATTATAAGTCACTACGTAAAATTATACGATAAACGAATCATGCGAACTATTATAATTACGAGTTTTAGAAATTAAAGGAAAAGCATACAGCCGTGTTCCAGGCCGGGTAGGGGACCGGTGGCCGGTGGGCCGGCTCAGAACACAGGGCAAAAACCAAAAACAGAGAAATGAGGTCTGGGGCGGTCAGTCGACCGGCGGCCGGTCGACCGGCACAGAACACCCTATACAAAATTTCCCAAAAATTCAAGGATGTTACTGATGTGTTCCCAGCCGGTTGGCAGACCGGCGGCCGGTCGACCGGCAGGGAACACCAGTTCACCCGAGAGCCCCTTTCACTTAACCAATTCATTTCAATTCTCATATATACTTCAATTAATCATCAACAATCATTATATATCATCAACATTCATCATATAACATCATTCATTAATCATAGCATGATTTCTAATCTTCCTAACCGTATTCTAATACGATTTCTAGCATATAAGGCATGTAAAACACGTAAATGATACCGAGTAACCCTTCACCGTTACCTTTAAGCGACTTCACTAAACGTCAAACTCCTCTTCAATAAGGTAATAGTCTTTGTCGGGATCTTGGAGGTCACCACCTACAAATAGATCGTAAAAAGATGAATAAAGTTCATCTTGAGAAAGACGGGAAATTTGAAAAGCGAGAAAGACGATGATTTTAACATCAATACGGATAGAGGAAGGTAAGGGAAGAAGAATGAGACGAACTTACGTAAATTCTATCAAAGAACGAAGAAGCTACGCGAATTCTAAGATCGATATCAAAGTGGGAAGTTTTGAGATTTCTTAAGGAGGAAGATATTTGTGTTTGCGTTTGAATGAAAAATTAGGTTAAGGAGGGAGTAGTGTGAGTTATGAAGGAAAAAGTCAAAGACGGTTCCAAAGTCAAGAAAGTCAAACTCGACTCAAAAGTCAAGAAAAGTCAAACTCGACTCAAAAGTCAAGAAAAGTCAAACTCGACTTAAGACGAGATTTTCATGGAATCTCGCGGAAATTCCAAATACGAACTCGGAAATTCTAAATTCGACTCGAAACATTAAATTCCAAATTAAAACTTAAATTTGCTGAAAAGATTTCGTAAAATATTTCTACTAGAAAAATAGGGTACATTTCCGGGTGTTACATTTGTCTTCAGGTAGGGTTTTATTTAATGAATGAATGAATGAGCCTTAGTAGATATGAGGCGATATGATATTTGAATGTGATTTATATGCAATTAGTCACATGATAGGAAGTTTTTCCCGTGACTGTTTAATTGTATGATATATGTCGTGTTGACTAAGTACTCATAGAGAATTATGATTATATGGCGTGTTGACCATTCTAATTCTAAATGAGTACCTTAGACCATGACATTGATAGACCTTACTATCTTTAACGAGTATATAGTTCACAGCTTGATAGCTTTTGTGTCACTGGCCTGGGATTTTGATACCAAGCCGGGGCATGGCTGCCTAATTGCTTCCACTTTGGGAATGGAGCCAGCTTAAGTACTAGCCAACTCTGCTTAGGGGGTCTCCTAGTAGAGATTCTCATGTACTTTTGGTCATGAGACAGGGAATGGGTTAGCTGTTGTCGCTAGGTCTGCGCAGTCTAGGACTAGGATGTTTATCCTACCTTGTGGTATAGACTCGAGTTACAGAAGTCGACTATTGACTGTACTAAGAACTTATGCCTGTTTCTAGACGTATTGGTCTTTCATGTTTGATGATTCTATGAATCGTAGAAGGTGAGATGCAAGCCGGCTACGGTTGATAGAGTTTGGATTAGCGGTTGTTAACTGATTCACATGATAGCTTGTATGATTAGGGTTGAGTTGTATCTTGTCCATGTTTTAAATGTAACCTCTGAGCTAAAATACTAGCTTCCTTACCTCGTGGTATAGGTTGTTAACTGATTCACATGATAGCTTGCATGAGTAGCTTAGCCTTCATATGCTGGGTTATATGTTAGTTATTTGTTTCATAACATGATAAGCATATCGTATATGTTAAGGCTTTGTATTTTCCATATACATCTCTTTTATGTTATTCATGTTTTATTAAACTCGACATTTCGTGGCTGGGAGAACTCGGAGTTACTCCCCACTGACTGTGGCTTCCGTGTTTACATTTAATGCGGTCGGCAGGTTTGTGAAGCATGCTTGGGTACATTGACGAGCTAGCGAGTGAAGTATTACCTTGGACCTATATTCGGTTCTTAGGATTGTATTATTTAATACACTCTTTTATTTCCGTATTTATTAGGGAGATATGTCTCCCGTTTTAGATACTTCTTATGTATAATATTATTTCCTTTTTGTTATGAACCTTTTTCTTTAAGACACCTTTGTTATGATGAATATATTTAATGGTAGGTTCCGGTTTTAAAATTTACCGATTTTCACTAAAGTGAACCTATTAAAAACGTATTCTCATCTTTTATTTATTTAAATTACTTGTTTATCTTTCCGCAAATTCGAGGGTGTCACAGTTGGTATCAGAGCAATTTCGCTCCCGACGCACGTTTGTGTACCCTAGTATAAATAACTTGACCTTAATAAAATAATAAACTTGTGAGATAGAATGGTAGGATGGGTAGAAGTTAAGGACTTTATTTGGTAGTCTATTTGTGTATGCTAATTGATAGGAGTAACTTAATTTGTTTTTGTTTCTTATGAAGATGGTTGGACCTCGTGTAGAAGAGAACGTTGTTAGTGCCAACCAAGTCCCTCCTCATAGAGAAGACAATTGCCAAGGAGGCTATGCTTGGGTGGCTAGCCAAATTGTTAGGCGCAATATTACGCCTTATGGTGGTGAGCCGGACCCTATCGAGCTCTTGAAATGGTTTCGAGAGATGGAGAACCAATTCGACTATTACCAAGTCCTTGAAGAGGACAAGGTAAGGATTGCTCAGTTCTTCCTGGTAAGGGAGGCAGACTACTGGTGGTCTATTTCCAATCCCACCGCTATCCTTGAAATCAATTTCGAGTGGGAACGTTTCAAGTCTCTTGTTGAGGACCGATTTTACCCCATGAAGCTCAAGCAGCAAAGACTCAGAGAATTCATCAATTTCAAGCAAGGTGATTTGATGACCCAAGACTTCACCACTCAATTCAACCGGCTTGCTCGTTTTGAGCCAGGACTCATCAAGGATGATGAAGATAGAGCTTTTTACTATCGTAATAAGCTTAGTGCTTTGCTCCAAAGCAAAGTAAGGAGGAGCTCTACATCTTGCGGAGAATTGTATGGCGATGCCCTTAGGGCCGAGGACTCCATGAAGGCCTTTGGTGATGGGGTGAAGATGAAGAGTCCATCTCCTTTTTCCTCTTTCAATCCAAGGTCAAACTTCCATGACAAAAGACCTTTCTCTCCCTCTTCCTCTAATGCCTATGCTAACCAGAGATGTTTCAATGCTCCCCCTCAAGCTCAAGCTCGAAGTCGATTTTGTGACGGTTGTAGGAAACCCTTTCACCCGGGAGTAGGATGCTATGATAGGCCCCTCTTTTGCTTTTTCTGCAAGAAGCCTGGACACCTCATTCGTGAATGTCCCGATCGTCAGACTTCCGCAACCGGTGCCAAAGCTAAAGGATCCAGCTATGTACTCCGTCGAGCCGAAGTCGATGCCCCCCCGGAGATAGTGTCTGGTAGTTTCACTTCCTTAAATCAAACTCGTCTTCTTTTCTCGCCTTCGTCTTTTAATTTCTTCTTATCGTAGTCTTTAATGATGCTTCCTAAGGTTCCTTGTATCATGTTCTTTTATCCATACTCTCTTGAGAGGTAGTTTTCTTTTAGCTATCGTAAGGGCTAGTAGATGTGTTTTGAAGGAGTTTCGAATATGATACCTAACCGTCCTATTGAGCTAGTTTCGTGTTTAAATGATTATAGAAAATTGAGAATAAGCTTAGGATGAAACTCTCCTAGTGGTTTTAGATTATGAAAACTTGAAGTTGCAATATCTTTTTGAGGATCGAAATAAGCTTAATAATAGTTGTAGTTGTGGTTAGGAAGTTGAGTGATTTTTTTTAAAAATGTTAGTTGGGAATTTGTTGTCGTTAAATGTTGGACCCTAACGGGAATAAATACTTTGTGGAATTAGGATTGGATGACACAACTTGAAGAATATCGTCATAAGCGAAAACCGATGTATTGAGAGTTTGGAAGAGATAAATAAATTGATTTACGGTCGCATTGCCCTATGTTTGGCAAAAGTTAAGTGAAATGAGATTTGTGTGACTAATCTCTTTGTGGTTTTGTGATTCAACTTTTGAGGATGAGAAGGTTCATTGTTAATAATTTAGGGTAATGAATTTTGGAATAAATTGGATCAAAGAATTTCATGGTAAGTCTCTTTTACCTTGTGGTTGTTAGCGGTCTTGTTTCCCTAATTATAAATATTTTGATGGTGGTTTCCAATAAGAGTTTTGATGGAGCTAAGAAGATTAGAGTTCGTGATGAATCTTTCATGGGTTGTTAGTTATGGAGTTTACCGTGCCGATGGACCTTAGAAGATTCTAATTGAATTTGAATAATTGGGAGTTGTTACTCGATGTGTCATGCTTATGAAATATTTTGGTAGGAATCTGATGATTGAAAATGTTGAGGATATATTGCACTCTCTTGAGGACTAGATTCATAGATGGAAGATAGTATTGTGATTCATTCCTCTCTCTTCCCTCAAATTGATCCTTAGTCAATCCGCTACCTTTCAATCCTTTCCCTTTTTAGTCCTTTTTAATCGTTTGGGCGTACCTCCTATTATGACGATTTGTGATTTCAATGTTCGAGTCGCTCTACGTTCGTGTAATGTCTTCTTGTTGTGTTTCTATCCTTGAGAAAACTTTCAAATCTCCATGTCGTAATCCTAATTTAACTTTTAAAATAGTTTAAAGATGGACTTAGTACCCTCTTTTTGGAGAAAATAGATTCTTTCGCTTTTATATTTGGATTTCGTGTTTGGTTGGGTGTTTAGATCTGTTATTGGAGACGTCTGGTGACTAGTCTTGCACTTACTAACACTTGTTTTAATCTTTGATTTCACTATTTCGACAATGATTTGTTTGGATAATTAAAGTTCTCGTTCACGACGAGCATTCTTGAGATCCGTAAGTAAAGTTTCACACTTATGAAAATTCTTCTTTAAACCGTTTTCTAGATAAACTTCGTTTCATAAATATTTTTCCCTTATAAAATTTTTCGTATTAATTTTGTAAACCGATTCTTATCTTTGATACTTTTGTTTTCTACTCTCAAGTTTCGAGGACGAAACTTTTTAAAAGGAGGGGTGATTGTAACACCCCGTAATTTGAAAGACCGAAATTATATTTGAAAAGTAATAAATTTAATTTATTTTAATTTATTACGATTTATTTGAATTTATGATAATTTAATATAATTATTTTGAATTTATTTGGAATTAAAGAGTAGGTTATACGGTTTAAACCCGAACTTCATTTAACTATTCCCGAGTCAACTTAAGTCCCGAAACAAACCCAAAACCCGACTCCTACATGTGCCACACGCCCAAAGCACCTTTTTCCCTCATTTTAGGGCTTTTGATTACTTTTGATTAAACTAATACAAATATCTAAGATATTTGTAACTTTATCGATCTGTCAACTTAAATTCAGCAACAAATCGCTTAAACCCGGACCCGACTTCTTCCTCCTCCACACGCCTCTTCCTCTTGTCCCTTAGGATTAGATATTTTCATTTCTTTTGATTAAACTAACATAATATCTAATAATATCTAGATATTTACCATAATATCTAGGATATTTATAAAACCCGAGTCAATCCCGTAACAACAAGTTCAAAACCCGACTCCCATTAATCCCCTATATTACACGGTCCAAGCCTCCCCTCTTACTCACTACTTATCTTTTTATTTTACATTAAATCAACTTAATATCTACTTAATACCTTCTTTAATATAATCACAATTGTTCTTCATGTTCTTGATCGTTCTTGAGCAAAATCGTCACAAAACCTTCGTTACTTGGCCAAATCCGTTCTAAATTATATTTCTAGAGTCTCCTCTCCGCTCTTCATCTCCGTGTACGTTTCATTTTCAATTCCGACAAAATCGTTTTCAACACTTTAATTGTTGAAATCAAGTTTTAATACTAATAATGTTATTTTTGTCATTTCTTATAGGAGAAGATTATGAAGACGAGTTTGGTGACTCGTATATTTTAGAAGAAGATTAGTAGACGGGTTTTTAGGTCTTATTTTGGTGCTATTTGGTTTTGTGCTAGCTAAGGTAACGATTACCGAGTTACTCGACGAATTAATGTCACATACTTATTCTTTTTGTTATTTACGGTTTTAAGTAGTAACATGCTAGGTTGTTATTATTATTAAGTTTTATGAGTTTTTAACATATTTAGTGTTTTTGACATGTTGGATGATTTGTTCATAATCATAATTTTAGTATGAATGATGGTTGAATTGGTTGTTAAAATGGATGGTTGTTAATTAAAACATGTTAGAATTAAATTTGGGGTTGTTGTTGGTGGTGGCCGTGAAGGTGGCAGAAACCGACCCGGCAGGCCGGTTCAGGCTCGGTCTTGGTTGGCCCGTTAATTGGCCCTTTGGGCTTGTGTCGATACTTGATTGTTTTGTTGTTGTTTTGACGGGTTTTAAATATGTTAAGCATGCGGGAAATATTAAGAAACGATTTTAGAAATGTTGACCAAAACAGGCCCAAACCAGCCCGTGGGCCCGGTTCAGACCCGGTTCAGTCTCGGCCCGGTCCGGTCTTGGTTGACCCGTGAGCCTCCTTTGGGCTTGTGACGGTTTTTTGAGTTTAGTGTTATTATTATATCATGTTTTGTAATATTTAGCAAGTGGGAAATTTTAATAAGTAAATTATTTAATTAAACGGTTTTTCATAATATTATTATTTCTCACATGTTAGAAATTATAGCATGAGATTGTAGTTTAATTTGATATCCCTTAAGTCAAGCGGGTTTCGTAAGAATTAATAATTCACATGTCAGAAATTAGAATAAAATAGCATGAAATGAATATGATGTTCTTATGTTCAAGCCTAAATGGCTAAGACTCTGTTTCTAGCCGGTTTGACCAAACGGGTTTGGTCAAACTAGGATCTAGTCAGCCCCGTTTTGACTGATGACCCGTCGCGGGACCCCCCCCCCCCCCCCCCCCCCCCCCCCCCCCCCCCCGGGTCGGGGATTTACTGTGACAACCCTCGCGAATGCGGAAATATAAAACCTACAAGCATGTGAAGTAAACTGCGGAAATACGGTATTTTAAAAACCTTTATACATGCAAGATAGAAAAATACGAGGAGTGTCAAAATATTACAAACTAAATAAAAATACCACAAGAGACGTAGTCTCTCAAAGTGTTAACAAAAGACAAAGTAATTAGCACTAGCTAAACAACGTCTAGAGGTGTTTCATCCAGGGACAACGCCCGCTAGCTCACACCCGAACCCCAAAATAGCATAAGCAAAAAGCCATCCATGCAAGCAACCTGTTCATTCATGAAAAACATGAACGCCACAATCAGTGGGGAGTAACTCCGGGTTCTCCCAGCCATATCACATTAAACGTACATATAAGGAAATACAAAAGTAAAATCATGCATATATAGATATACATGTGAGTTACGATAAGGATAGATAGGCAATTCGAATATATAATGATAAGAGCATATGGAAATCAAATCCGAAACCATCATGTTATTCAAAGACTCGGGGAAGACACTCTTAGGCAACCGAATACGCTCACTAGGGCTTGCATCTCACCGTTAGCGGTATAAGATTGATAAGATTGAGACTCGACAGACAAACCAAGTCAAGTCATGCGATAATCACAGTAAATCCAACATATTATCATCCATTCACGAACCAAGACATTGACGGTGTCCAATCATGCAATGACCATGAATAATATCATGAAATCACGCATTCAAAGAACGACGACACAAGACGACATCTCTCACGGTAAATGAAACGCACTAGCATCGTGTACATGACAAGTATGATTAACAGGCGTTCACGGATGACATTTCCCTCAACTCATACACGATGACATAAAGGTAATAGTCTTTGTCACCGAGTAACCCTTCACCGTTACCTTTAAGCGACTTCACTAAACGTCAAGCTCCTCTTCAATAAGGTAATAGTCTTTGTCGGGATCTTGGAGGTCACCACCTACAATTAGATCGTAAAAAAATGAATAAAGTTCATCTTGAGAAAGACGGGAAATTTGAAAAGCGAGAAAGACGATGATTTTAACATCAATACGGATAGAGGAAGGTAAGGGAATAAGAATGAGACGAACTTACGTAAATTCTATCAAAGAACGAAGAAGCTACGCGAATTCTAAGATCGATATCAAAGAGGGAAGTTTTATAAGGAGGAAGATATTTGGTTTTTTGTGTTTGAATGAAAAATTAGGTTAAGGAGGTGTAGTGAAAAGGGGGAGGTAGTATCCTTTTTGAAAGAGGCTCATCTTTTGCTCAAACAAGTACCATGACTGAAAATGGGTGGCTAGTTAATTAAGTCTTTACAAGGGCTAATGGTGATCACAAATCCAAAGATTCCAAGGACAAGCAACATCACATGGTCCCTCTTATGTCTCATAAAGATGCCAAGCCAAGAGGAAGGACAAGGACAAGGATTGGCAGCCAAGACAAGGACATGGCAGTCCCTTGTCTCAGCCCCAACAATCCGTGACAATGACAAGGTCATGGCAAGACAAGGACACGGCCCCATGACAAGGACATGGCAGCATCTTGGCAAGCCAAGACACGGCCATGACAAGGCCATGGCAGCCCCTAGGAGGACCAAGACACGCAACAAGGACAAGCAACAAGACAAGGACATGCCTGTCCATTTGTCTCGGTCAAGACAAGAGCATAGCAGCCCCACTTGTCTCGGTCAAGACAAGGACATGCCCAACACATGCCAGCCACATTGCCCAAGCCAAGACAAGTCCAAAGACAAGGACATGGCTAGTCATGACAAGGACATGGCTAGTCATGACAAGGACAAGGGCCCCTGCCATGGGCAGCAATTGTTGGACCGGTTTCAACAGTCCCTTGGACTGTTTAGACTAGTTGTTATTATGTCCTTTTGTTTGTAATGCTTTATCATATTGTCCTCTTGCTCCTTTTAATTGTAGCCATTAGATGTAGCTTTTAGATGAATGGATAGGATGTAAAGTGAGGCTCTATATAAGGAACTCACCACCCCATGTAATATTCAGTTTTTGATAATGAATTAAAAAGAGTTGTGTCAAACACAAACTTGAGGGTTAGCTCAAGGAGCACCTCGTCACAACCAATAGTGGCCATGCCTTTCTTGGTTGTTCGATTAAGGGAGGTTAACCTGTGCTAGGCTGTGGTTAAGCTCTCCTAATCGGCCAGGCCTGGTGGTCGCCCTGTGCTAGGCTGTGGGTGATCGACCTACGTCTGTTAGTGAGGTTAGTTTGGTTCTGTGCTAGGCTGTGAGCTAAGCTAAACTTGCTGTCCAGGTTGAGGTCCAAACTTGTGCTTGTCTGTAGTTTGGGTCTTGATCATATCGAGCTTGTGTTAGGGAGGTGGACTTGTGTGGTTCAACTCCTTGGCTCGAGTAGGTTGTGGGTCGAGCCATGAGCCGGTCTTGTGGCCCTTGGTTCACAACCATATCTTTCATGTTTTTCATAGGCTTAGGACACAAATAAACCCCCATAAGTCCCCCTTTTGTTGCTGCCACTTTGGGGCAGCCCCTTGGTCGTCATTCGGACTTTGGGCCGTTCATAGGGTCCTCCACAAAAACGCATAGACCCCCCTAATTACGCTGCAGGAGGGAGTAGTGTGAGTTATGAAGGAAAAAGTCAAAGACGGTTCCAAAGTCAAGAAAGTCAAACTCGACTCAAAAGTCAAGAAAAGTCAAACTCGACTCAAAAGTCAAGAAAAGTCAAACTCGACTTAAGACGGGATTTCATGGAATCTCGCGGAAATTCCAAATACGAACTCGGAAATTCTAAATTCGACTCGAAACATTAAATTCCAAATTAAAACTTAAATTTGCTGAAAAGATTTCGTAAAATATTTCTACTAGAAAAATAGGGTACATTTCCGGGTGTTACATTTGTCTTCAGGTAGGGTTTTATTTAATGAATGAATGAATGAGCCTTAGTAGATATGAGGCGATATGATATTTGAATGTGATTTACATGCAATTAGTCACATGATAGGAAGTTTTTCCCGTGACTGTTTAATTGTATGATATATGTCGTGTTGACTAAGTACTCATAGAGAATTATGATTATATGGCGTGTTGACCATTCTAATTCTAAATGAGTACCTTAGACCATGACATTGATAGACCTTACTATCTTTAACGAGTATATAGTTCACTGCTTGATAGCTTTTGTGTCACGGCCTGGGGGGCTTATCTCCAAGTCGGGGCATGGCATCCTAAGAGTTCCGCTTTGGGAAGGGAGCCAGCGTAAGTACTAGCCATCTCTGCTTAGGGGGTCGCCTAGTAGAGTTTCTCATAGACGGTTATGTCATGGGACGGGGAACGGAATAGCTGTTGTCGCTAGGTCTGATCAGTCTAGGACTAGGATGTTTTTCCTACCTTGTGGTATAGCCTCGAGTTACAGAAGTCGCCTATTGACTGTTCTAAGAACTTATGCCTGTTTCTAGAAGTATTGGTCTTTCATGTATGTATGATTCTATGAGTTCTAGAAGGTGAGATGCAAGCCGGCTACGGTTGATAGAGTTTGGATTACCGGTTGTTAACTGATTCACATGATAGTTTGCATGAGTAGCTTAGCCTTCACATGCTAGGTTATATGTTAGTTATTTGTTTCATAATATGAAAAGCATATCGTATATGTTAAGGTTTTGTATTTTCCATATACATCTCTTTTATGTTATTCATGTTTTATTAAACTCGACATTTCGTGGCTGGGAGAACTCGGAGTTACTCCCCAATGACTGTGGCTTCCGTGTTTATATTTAATGCGGTTGGCAGGTTTGTGATGCATACATTGGGTACATTGACGAGCTAGCGAGCGAAGTATTTACCTTGGACCTATATTCGGTTCTTAGATTGTATATTATTATATACTCTTTTTATTCCGTATTTATACGGGAGATATGTCTCCCGTCTTGTATAATTCTTATGTATAATATTATTTTCCTTTTGTTATGAACCTTTGTATTTAAGACACCTTCGTTATGTATTCTTATCTTTTATGTATTTAAATATTTTTTTTTCTTTCCGCAAATTTGAGGGTGTCACAGTTGGTATCAGAGCTATTTTGCTCCCGACGCACGTTTGTGTACCCTGGTATAAATAACTTGACCTTAATAAAATAATAAACCGTGAGATAGAAGGGTAAGATGGGTAGATTAGGATTTATGTTGTAGTCTATTTGTTTATGCTAATTGTTAGGAGTAACTTAATTTGTTTTGTTTCTTATGAAGATGGTTGGACCTCATATAGAAGAGATCGTTGTTAGTGCCAACCAGGTTCCTCCTCATAGAGAAGACAATTGCCAAGAAGGCTATGCTTGGGTGGCTAGCCAAATTGCTGGGAGCAATATTACGCCTTATGGTGGTGAGCCGGACCCTACCGAGCTCTCGGAATGGTTTCGAGAGATGGAGAACCAATTCGACTATTACCAAGTCCTTGAAGAGGACAAGGTAAGGATTGCTCAGTTCTTCCTGGTAAGGGAGGCAGACTACTGGTGGTCTATTTCCAATCCCACCGCTATTCTAGAAATCAATTTCGAGTGGGAATGTTTCAAGTCTCTTGTTGAGGACCGATTTTGCCCCATGAAGCTCAATCAGCAAAGACTCAGAGAATTCATCGATTTCAAGCAAGGTGATTTGATGACCCAAGACTTCACTACTCTATTCAACCAGCTTGCTCGTTTTGCGCCAGGACTCATCAATGGTGATGAAGATAGAGCTTTTTACTATCGTAATAAGCTAAGTGCTTTGCTCCAAAGCAAAGTAAGGAGGAGCTCTACATCTTTCGGAGAATTGTATGATGATGCCCTTCGGGCCGAGGACTCCATGAAGGCCTTTAGAGATGGGGCAAAGATGAAGAGTCCATCTCCTTTTTCCTCTTTCAATCCAGACCAACAGGACACGATAAAAGGTCGTATCTGTTTTGGGTGCAAGCTGCCTATGCATCCAGGTATTGGCTGTTTCAACAAGCCAATTGTGTGCTATACTTGTCAGAAACCGGGACATAAGTCTAATGTATGTCCTGATAAGAAGAAGACAGCTTTTACACCAGCTACTTGAAACACCCGGAAATGTACCCTATTTTTCTAGTAGAAATATTTTACGAAATCTTTTCAGCGAATTTAAGTTTTAAATTAACTTTTTATGTTTCGAGTCGAATTTAGAATTTCCGAGTTCGTATTTGGAATTTCCGCAAGATTCCATGTGAAACCCGTTTTAAGGCGTCTTTGACTTTTCTTGACTTTTCAGTCGTCTTTGACTTTTCTTGACTTTTGAGTCGTCTTTGACTTTTCTTGACTTTTCAGTCGTCTTTGACTTTTCTTGACTTTTGAGTCGTCGTTGACTTTTCTTGACTTTTGAGTCGTCTTTGACTTTTCTTGACTTTTGAGTCGTCTTTGACTTTTCGTGACTTTTGAGTCGTCTTTGACTTTTCGTGACTTTTGAGTCGTCTTTGACTTTTCTTGACTTTTAAGCCGCCTTTGATTTTCGTTGACTTTCCGACTCACCCTTTACTTATACTCCCTCATAACCTATTTTTTCCTCACAACTCAACATCTCCTTCTTCCTCATCAAACCACCAAAACCTAAAACCCTCTTTGATCCGATCTTATAATCATCATACCGCATTCGTTCTTTGACGGAATTCACGTAAGTTCGTCTTATTCTTCCCCTCTTAGCTTCCTCTATCCGGATTGGTAATAAAATTACCGTCTTTCTCGCTTTTTAAATTTTCCGTCTTTCTCAAGGTGAATGATATTCATCTTTTATTATCTAATTGTATGTAGGTGGAGATTAGGAAAGCTTAGTAACCGTTTTAAGACGCAAAAAGGTAACGGTGAAGGGTTACTCGGTATCATTTACGTGTTTTACATGATTTCCATGTTAGAATTCGTATTTAGAATGCAATTAGAAAGCTTAGAAATTATGATTTTGATGATGATTGTTGTTAGTTGATGATTGTTGATGATGAATATTGGTTGTTGATAGTTGATAGAAGTGAATTATGAAAATTGGAAATGATAGAAATGGTGTTGTTGTTCTCGGTTGGACTCGTGCAAATTCACAGCACCGACCCTTTTTGGTAGAATACTCATATCTCCTTCGTTACTTGCTTGTTTTCGGCTTGTGACCACTCGTTGGTACCGTAAGAGGATATGCTATCACCTCGACTTGGAATTTATGCATTCCCATATCTAGAACTCTAGTTATGACAGTTTGAAGTGAACCCTTGTTTAAGTTAGTTTCCAAACTTGTTGTTTTGGAGAGTTATCTATGTTTCTTATTTATTATGCTTCTTAAACTTGGTCTAATGCTTATGTATCATGTATTGATTCATGTTTTGGATATATGATATTCTCTTTCGCTTGTATCACATGTTGTGTGACGGTTTTTGGTATGTTCCCACTTTGAGTCGGTTTTCACAAATGATACGGTTTGAGCACTATTTTGTCTTGTGCTTTGTACTCTCATTCCCTTGGCTACCTTCCCGTTCGTAAGGCTGGAATGTCGGAACGGAGAGGTATCCTACTGCTTACATGCATGTGTTAGTGGGCATACGACGACGTTGTTGGGAGTTGAACGCTATGCGTTGATCGACCCGGCCGTCAAATGTTGTGTACTTGCGAGGTGGTGTTATTTGCATGTAGCGTACCGCTTGTTATGAGGCTTGAGCTCGTTTCCGCCTCTTTCGTGAATTGATCTACCGAATTTGGGGTACTCGGCGTTTTCTTTGTAAGACCGAGTCTTGGATGCGAAACGCTTTATCGCATGTCGAATCGGAAAATGTGATTCCGAGAATATGGCCAGGTTTAGATTAGGAGCTGTTTAATTAT
>JAIUZE010048483.1:0-22521 GCA_022085475.1 Heliosperma pusillum
AATCTCTCAGAAATTCCAAATACGAACGCGGAATTTCAAAATAAGACTCGGAACAAAAATTTCTATTTTAAAAACTTAAGTTCTACTGAAAAGTGTTAGTAAATATTTTTACTAGAAAAATTGGGTACTTTTCGGGTTGTTACAGTATACAACCTTTCAAGCATGCTCTCTTCCTCAATCTCACTCTCAAGATCCTCAAAGACTACATGAAAACCATTGGTGAGGGTAAGTAAATCATAATCACCACAAGAAGGAGCTTCAAATTTCTCAAGAATAGGTCCATCAAGTAGATGCACCTCATAATCCTTCTCACAATCAATACTCACACTCTCTTTGTCACTAGTCTCATCATTCATCCCAAAGTCAACCTCAAATTTTTCAAAAAGGGGTTCCTCAAGCAAATCGATCTCAACACCCCACTTATCCTCAATATCCACAATCTCCTTCAAAGAAGCACTACAAGACTTGTTTTTCTCATCATCCCTCTTGACTAACTCCTTCTCCACCACCTCATTGTTCACCTCAAACGATACCCTCTCAAATTCACATAAACCAAGACAACTTGGTTCACTCAACCACACATTTTCATCAAAGTAGAAACTTTCAAACTCACAATCAACAAAATAAGGTGTAGGTTGGCATAAGAAGGGCAAGGGTTGTATCGATAAATGACAAGGTGGCTCAAAAGAGAAGTCAAGGGTATGCAAATCATCATCATCATTCATCATATTAGCATGCAAGGGCACATCAAGAATTGCATACTCATCCCAAGGATTTTTCCAACCAACAACATTGTCAACACAATTTTCATCATCAAGATTCACATCAAATGTCACATGCTCAAGCTCATTCAAATACATATCATTCATATCATCATTGACAAGAGAACAATGCACATTATTCAAACATGAATCATCATCAATTCTCATAAACTCGAACTCATTTTTGTCATTTTTGGGTGTGAGTTGGTGTTTAAGAGGTGAAGTTGGATAACAATCAAAGTGTGACATGTTCTCATTAGAAGGAGGTTCAATATTGGCATTATACATTGCATTTACATTGGGATAAGATGAGAAATAAGAAGGTGAAGTGCAAACTTGAGAGGTATGTCCCACACCACCACATGTATCACAAGTAGGTGAGAATGATTGCACACCACACATATTGTTGGGGAAGAGGGGAACATGTTGAGATTGGATATTATGCTCATTATCAAGAGGAAAAGAATCATTCATTTGAGTCGAATCATTAAACAAATACTCTTGGTGAGCTACCTCCTCGCATTGAAAAGCCATGAATTCTATGAAATTCCAAAAGTCTGTACAATTCATGTTAAAGACTCGATCACAACTCATATAATTTGCAAAATTACAGGTTTCGGAATTCATACCCGAACATAAAGCGCAAAGCGCCTCAAACTTAGTAAGAAAGTAGCCACGAGAAGCACCGTCAGAGATATAAGAATCAAACCTAGCCAGATACTCATGGAATGGTTCATTTTCATCTTGATAAATATTGACCGAAGACATGGTGTAATATAAGACTCTAAATGCAAATGACTAATTATAAACTAAAAATGCAAGTAATAAATAATCAACATTTTTTTTTTCAATTTTTCAAAAGCAATAAAATATGACTAATCCCAAAATTAAACTAAGACTTACATCTAACAAAGCACCATCCCCGGCAACGGCGCCATTTTGATGGGCGGTTTTTGTCGCGTACCGCCCAAGCAAAAACAATTTATAAAACCCAACTAATGCGATAGCGGAAGTCGGGGTCGAACCACAAAGGACGGTGGAGTTAGGCTATAAGCCTCGGTTATATTCTAGTTTAGTCAAACAAACAATGTGAGTGATAATAATAAGCTAATGAATTAAAAAACTAGTAAACATAAACTAAACAAAGAACACAAACGAGGAGAGGCGGCAAGGGTCTCGGGTTTACTTAAGTAGGTGGGGTCAAGTCTAAGACAAAATGAGAGGTGAAACGAAGGATGAGGTCTAGGTGTGTCTCCATCTTTTAATGAGAGAAGGTCCTTGAGTCGAGTCTAGCCAAGCTTTCGCCTTAGCCATTCTCAACCCACTTGTCAACTGCGGTCAACAAACAAGTCAAGGGCTTTCGCCCATGACGAGTCTACACGATAAGAAATGTCAAACTTTCATTTAAGCAATTCAACAAACATATTAAATGCACAAGACAAGAGGAAAACATCCAACGCTCAACATATACAAAATAAGGTAATTAAGATGGGTACAAGTCTAGGTAAAGTCTCAACCTTTCGATCTAAGAGGTCCCTTAGGTCGGGTCTAAGCAAGCTATCGCTCATATTAGGCCAATCCTATCAAAATCATGCCGTCTAATTACTACTAGTCTAAGCTTTCGCTTTAAAGAGTAGTGAATAAAAATAGAGAAAGACTCAAGTTTTCACTTCAAGCATTTCATCGAACATGAAGTGTGCATAAGATTAAAGACAAGTAACCCTCAAAATTACTCTTAACAAAACACAATAATTAAACCCATTTAATCCCACTTAAAATCCCCTTTAACCCTAGCAATAATCTACTCTAACATGGTGAAAACTAAAGTAATTAAACCACCCACTAACAATAAAAAGAACATAAACATGATTTAACTAACAAAGTAACAAACTTTAATGAAATTAACAACTAAAATAAACTTAAACAAAGACATGAGATTAAAAATACTAAAATGAAAAGGGAAAGAAAATTATACCCAACTTGAAGGAAATTGTGTAGTGAACTAGAATGAAGAATTAATTGCATAAAGATTGAATCTTGTCCCAGAATAATTAATCTATTACATATAATAAAACTAGATCTAAATTAATTTTTGAGAGGAGATGATAATTGGGTCTTCTAACTACTACTACCTACTCCTACTGTTTTTCTACTCTTCTTTGTGGGACTTTCTAGTCCGTCTATCTCCTCCAGCCCCTGTCTTCTCTTCTTTTTCTTTCCCTGCTTTTCTAAGTTGCCTCCGTCTTCTCCTTTTTGTCCACTGCCATATTTCTATATTGTAGTACACATGGACCAAGTGAAATTTTGGGTCTTGTTTTCATTAATTTCCATGAAGCCCAAACCACGTGCTAGCTCTTCAAATAAAACGGCCCACGAACACTATCATAAACAAACACGTACATGGTAAAACAATTTCAAAGACGTCCAATGAGAAACTTTCTGCCTTGCATACGAGCGAATGTTTGTCTGATGCTCACAATCTCACTTTCTTTGACTCGTCTTGATCTAATTTTATAGTTTGTTTCAGCTCGATCCGGTACCTACAAGTTATCACGACCGAAAGCAATATCAAAATTTACAAAAATAACTATTATTCGCAATAAATATAATAAAACTATAATTCGAAGCAACAAAGCAACAAAAGATTACTAATTACTAATTATCACAGAAAATGAGTCATAATTCGATAATAGCCTACAAAATCGAGTTGAATAAAAGTATAAATGAGGGGTAAAACGAGACTAAAATATTACTTATCAAGTTACAGAACCAAGAAAATGACGATGACTAGGTGAAAAATTATCACAACTAACAAAGTTTGAAATAGGAAACCGCATACCTGAGGATGTCGCAAGAAGGGATGACGTTTGAACGGGGAGTGTAGTATGAGCCGTGTGACAAATATAATCATTAAGGTGAGCTGACATAAGTCGAGGCCGAGTACCGCGACGAAGATTAGAGGGGTCATCCTCTGTAGCGGGTAAAACATGTGTAGCATCCTGCCTAGTGTTGCTTTCGGGCGGATCAAGAGCAATGTCCTCGGTGACTGCTGGACCCTACGTCATCAGTTCCCGTGGCTGGGCTCCCCCTGTCCTCGGTAGTTGGGATTGGAGGGACGGGAAAATCAGCAAAATTATTAGAAGTGGCCATGTTTGGGCTCCCCGTGTCCTCCTGGACATGGGTGTTACCAGAAGACAACATAGGTGAAGAAAAAGGGAAGGTATCTTCCATAAACCGAACATCGCGAGACACACTGATCATCTTTGTGTCCAAGTCCATTACTTTTCATCCCTTCTTCCCAGAATGATAGCCCAAAAACAAACAACGACGACTACGAGGACCAAATTTGTCCTTAATACGAGGCCGGTGGTGGACATAGCAGAGACATCCAAAGGTCCGTAAAATGTCAAGATTTGGATTGGACCCAAACAACAACGAATAAGGAGACTTGCCTTTCAGAAGTGTTGTTAGCGTACGGTTTATTAAATACACCGCCGTTTGTATACATTCACCCCAATAAGTAATAAGAAGAGATGCTTGAAAACGAAGGGCACGCGCAATCTCCAAAATATTACGATGTTTGCGTTCCACACGACCATTCTGTTGTGGTGTATCAACACACGATGTTTGCACAAGAATTCCATAATGACGATAAAACTCAGTAAGGGAGGAATTAACGAATTCGGTGCCATTGTCTGACCGAGCCACTTTAACCTCAGCATGGAATTGTATGCGAACCATGGAACAAATTTTTTTAACACAGCTTGGCACCTCGGTTTTATCGTTGATCAAATAAACCCAGACCGCTCGAGAGTAGTCATCAACAATAGTAAGAAAATAATGAGCACCAGAGAGAGACGGGGTAGAATAAGGGCCCCATAAATCGCAATGTATTAAATCAAATAAATGGTTTGAAACAGTAGAACTAAGAGGAAAAACATGTCTAGTTTGTTTAGCCCGTATGCAAACATCGCAATCGGTTAACAATTTATTTATTTTGCTACTTTGACACGAATTTGACCGAAAAGACAAATGCTGGAGAGAGGGGTGACCAAGCCGTCTGTGAAGGAGAAGAGTAGAGTCGACTAAGCTCCGGTTGCTCAAAATAGGTGGAGTCACAGACCGATAGTAATACACCCCGTTCAAATATTCACCCAGTCCAATCGGCATCCTCGAATTGCGGTCCTGTAAAATGCATAACCGATCAGTAACAGTGACAAGACAATTCGCATCACGAATTAATTGACCAACGGATATTAAATTGCATTTAAGTTGTGGAACGTAAAGAACATTCTGAAGTAACAAGGAACCCAAAACAACCGAGCCACTTGATGTAGCCGTTGTTTGTACACCATCCGGAAGGCTGACGGGAGATGGCGCGAGAGTGGTACAGTCCGTTAAGAAGGAGAGTGTGCCCGTCATATGATGAGACGCACCGCTATCGAGTAACCAACATGAGTCATTAGAACCCGACTTACCCGATAATTTGGAAGAAGGAGATGCAGTCTCCAAGAGATGAAACAAGTGCTGCACTTGTTCAGAGGAAAGCCCCGGAATAGAGGTGGATGAACTTGCGACATGTTGGGGATCAACACAGGGTCCCTGGGCAGAGTTGGCAGAGACAGGGTACTGCTGTCCACGGCCAGAGGTAGTAGCTCCACGGCCTTTGGAAAAATGGCCACGACCACGGCCACGAGAAGGAAACCCAACACGCCGATAACAGTGCTCATAATCATGACCCGGCTTAGAGCAGTAGGTGCACGTAAGAGGAGTCGGAGCAGGAACAGGAGCAGAAGGTATGGTCGCTGAAGACGGAGCATGAACAACGAAGCTCATTGCCTCTGTTTTATCGTCATGGTCACGAATAATTGTTTTGTGCCTTTCCTCTTGAGTAGCTAATGAGAAAGCTTTATTAATAGTAGGGATAAGATCCATACTGAGAATTTGGGTACGGAGCGTGTTATACTTATCGTCATTAAGACCGAGCACAAAATCGTGTACCTGCTCTTCCGCGGCACGAGCACGCAACTTTGTCGCAGCAGAACAAGTGCAACCACAAGTGACATCGACCGACCCATATAATTCATCCCATAAGCCTTTAAATTTATTATAGTAAGACACAACAGAAATTTCTTTTTGACGAAAATTATGGTACTCAGATTTGAGTTGATTAATCCGAGGACCATTAGAAGTAGAATATCTTTCCTGTAAATCGTTCCATAGCTCCGACGCAATAGTGTATGAGGCAATACTTGGTTGGATGGAGTTATCCACCGAATTAAAAATCCAAGCACAAATGATCGAATTATTTGATTTCCACGCCGCAAACTCCGGTGATTTTTCATCGACTGGTTTAACAAACTCGGCGTTAATAAACCCAAATTTATTTCGACTATTCAAACCATTAATAATAGCTTTTGTCCAAATATCATAGTTATCTCCGGTTAACATGTGTTTAGTTAAGGAATTACTTGGTCCTTCGGAGGGATGCATATAATAAATAGTAGAAGCATCATGAATGAGTTGGAGCTTCTTACCGTTGCCGTTTCCGTTTCCGTTAGACATGAGGCCGAGTAGAAGAACTTACGTGAGCAAGTTGTGAAGATAACAATGGAGAAGCTGTGCGGCGTGATTAGCAGCAGCGGAAAAAAAAAATTGGATCGTTTAAACCTTTGGCGTTGATACCGTGATAAATCTGAGAAACGAGAATTATATTTCTGAAAAGTGTGTTTAACATGCCTTATGATCAAACCTTATATACTAACTATCTTAAATAAGAAGACAACTAAGAATAGGAAACATCTACCATATTACCTAATTACAACCAAACTATAACTCAAACTAATAATAAAATATGTGTAAAATATAATATATCACAATATCTAACAATCATTGGACTACTTAAAGGATGCGCTTTATCCATGTAAAACTTGTTTAACACTTTCTCAGTATATGTTGTTTGATGTACAAAAATTCCATCCTTTAAATATTCAATTTGTAGTCCCAAACAAAATTTGGTTTTACCAAGGTCTTTTATCTCGAATTCTTTCTTTAAGCAATCTACTGTCGCATAGATCTCTTCTGGAGTTCTGATGCGTGTCTTTCATATGCGTTTATTCTCTTATTTAACACGCATTTCTATGCTTATTACGTAGCTTTTAGCTATTATTATTCCTCTATTTGCTACTTTGGGTTGTGTTGTAGTTTTATAGGTTATTACCCAAAAAGAAGCAAATGCAAGCCAAATCCTATCAACAAAGTAAGTTTGAAGGAATTTCAAGAGTCTTATGTCACTAGTGTCAACTTTGAAGAGTCATATCTCAAGATCTATAATTGATAATCCAGTGATTTCAACTGGAGATGAAATTTTATCCTCTTATCTTTCCAACGCCACCAAAAATGCATTATTTGACCAAGTAACGAAGAAATGGCGGCCTCTTGAAGTTTAGTGCGCATTGCAGGAATTTCGCCAGACTTTTAGTCGATCGACTAGCTGAAGTTGTCGATCGACCACTTGAAGAATTTAGTCGATCGACAGAGCTCATTAGTCGATCGACTAAATTCTTCACGTCATCCTTTTTAGTCGATCGATTAGACCATTTGGTCGATCGACTAATTCTAGTAATCAGACGGTTATTTCTTGGCTCTTACCCATTAGTTACTTAATTATTCTAGCTTATGGATTTAGTATTTAAGCCTTATAAGACAGAATAATTAGGTTATGTCTTTTATACTGTAAAACATCTTAGGTTATTTTTAGCGACTTTAGATCTAAGACTTGGAATTCATCTTTCTTCCTTTTCTTTTGGTATTGAATATTTCTGTTTTAGTTTTAATTTCTTCTTCTTAATTCCTCTATCCTTGTTCTTTCTCTTTATTATTTAATTTATTAGATTGTTAATTATTCTTCCATCTTATTCCATCATGTTTAATTCAATTCTTATTGTTGTAGTTAATTTCATTAGATACAACATGAGTAGCTAATTCTTCTATGCTAGGATTTAGGGGAACTGCGGTCATGCGATGATATATTGTTAGATTATTAGTTAATTCATGATTATTGGTTTGTTTTGTTAATCATTGCATCAATTGTTAGTAAATTGGTTAAATGCATGTGACCAATCTATTAGTTTGTTAAACCTCGACCTAGATCGTAAGATATGGAAAGGGTAGAACTTGCAGCGAACAATAGAATTTACTAATTAGAGCGAAAGTTACATTAGTAATTTGGCTAGACTTGTCGCGAGTCTCCAAATTAGTATTTTTAACTACTACAAACTCAAACTAATAGTAAGTGTAAGTAGAGGTCGATCCCACAAGGAAGGTGTTTTATTTATTAAATGTGTGCAAAAGCAAGTAACTAAATGGGGGTTTTGATATGTTGATGTTCTAAGTCTACTAAAACAAAAAGGAAATGAAATATAAAGACAAAATAATAATTGAAAATGTATAACAAATATGAGAAAAATTCTTGGACCAAGTAATTTCCACCAATAAGTTATGAATTGATCATTGACTCTTCCAATCTATTTCAATATTGAATACTTTGCTATGAAGTTGTTGACTTCTAATTCCACTTATGAATAATTATTAGTTACAAGCGTAAACAAATAGTCCTTACAATATCGTCAATTTAGTCAAGCGCTCAATTGTGTCGAGATTGTAGATTAAAGCGATGGAATTTAGCAAAGATAAACGAATGAAGAAAACAAGCGTTGCTTCACTTTGGTTCATACAAATTTAGTCTTTTATAACTCAACGATGATGAAAAGCATACGAATTGATGAATTATAATTGCTACAATGGAATAGATAAACAAACAAAAGATTCATTCATCTAATCTAGCAATGGTTAATTAACTAATGACAACTAGTTGATCATTCTAGGTGCATAATTAAAAAACCAACAATAATGCAAACTAAATTTGATACTCTAATAATGAAATAGAAATAGAATAAGAGTCTTACAATTCAAACTAACTTGACTTCAAAAACTTGTTTCAAGATGTAGAACTTAGCCTTCCATACACAATAACTAAAACAAACTAGAAATTGAAAGTATTTTCTATGTATTATGATGATTAAAAGATGGAAGAAGATCTATCTAAAGTGATCAACAATCCCTCCTTTTATAGGTCTTCAAAGAGCATCTTCATAAATCCTCATAAAACCTCATAAAGTATGAGCATAATGGCTGAATTAAAGAGGAATTAGAAGAGTCGTCGGAATCCAATGCTCAGCCTCTCCACGCAGCTAGCCTCTCCACGCAGCTAGCTTGTAGCCGCGCCACGCAGCTAGCCGCTCCTCGTAGCCTGCTTTTCTTCTCTTTTACGCATTTTGACTCATTGTTTTGGGCTTTGACTTGCTTCAAAATCAACACTCTCATGACATCCCTAGCCCAATACTAACCTCTAAAGAAGCCCTTCTCCACTCATAGCAAGAAATCAATCCAATTACCCCATTAAAACACACAAGTCCACTACCAAACCAACACTCAAGACATAAGCACTAAAATCCCCAAATATGCTTCTTAACCCATCATTTAATCATCAAAATAACCTTATTATTTCCTACTAAACTAGACTAATCAAACTCTCCCACGCTTAGCCCTTTACTCGTCCTCGAGTAAAACTAAAGGATAAGTCAAAGAGAACCTACACCAAGGTCTATATAGCGAAACGTGAGTAGCTTGCTCCAACTCTAAACACCACAATTAATCACTACTACTCCAACCATTTCTCAATACTTAATCCCTCCGAGTAGGTACATGGTTTTAACAAAGTGCACGTCCAAATCCTAAAATAATGACCATGTGACCCAAGTTCCCAACCAAACAACATCTAAGCCAAACGATAAATCAAAACACAAAGACACAATGTATTTTAACTCATCACACTTCACCACCCAACCCTTCTTATTACTTCAAATGATTAAATCCCGAACCACCCTTCAAACCTCCTTATGTTGCCAACTCCAAGGTAGATCAAGTAATCAAGTAACTTTTTTTCTTTCTTATTCCCTCATTTTGCCTAGATCGCCCGCCCTTGCGGGTTTTAGATCTATCTTTTATTCCTTACACTACTCTCATGGCACGCATCTCAATTCTTCATTTTACCCGGAGTGCCCTTTCGGGTTTTCACTCCGTCCTCGGCCATTTCACCCAATCTTGCCTAGGCGCCCGCCCTTGCGGGTTTTCACCTAGCCGGGTTCTTTTTTTTTTATTTCTTTTTTTTTTTTTTTTCAAACTAAAATATATACAACATGGAATTCCCTCCCCCACGCTTAATCTTCACATTGCCCTCAATGTGAGAAACGAAAAAAAAAAATAAGACATGGAAAAGAGAAAGAAAAACATACCAAAGTACCTCAAGGACCGGAGGGAAGTCCGGTACCATCGCTCTTTGAGGCATGATCCGCCTCCCTAAGTTCCCGTGTGTTAGCAAAGTCATCCCACTTACTATTCAAAGACCGAACAAGCTCATGTGTCTCCAAAAGCATATTAGAAAGTGCGGCGAGCTTATCATCGGTCCTAACTTGCCTAGCATCCACCTCCTTCCTCCAAGCATCAACCTCTTTCATCCAAACTTGATCATAAGTAGCCATGGAAGTAGTAGCAACCGACCGTGTAGCCGTAGTATTGTTACCACTTCTATCACCATCACCATCACCATGACCCTCCGCATCTTCATGAGTCTTACTACCCCCACTAAGCTCGTCGGATCCCTCATCATCACTTCCATCTTCTCCATCCATTAAAGGATCAAGATCAGGATCAGGTCCAACAAAGAAATCCTCCGTCACTTCCCCATAAGGCAAAGGCTCGTCCTCCGAAGGAGGCATTTTTAAATAAGGATCATTTTTGGGACCCCAACACCAAAAGTAAGTACCCTCTACCAACCGAGGCCGTAGCAACTTAGCTTGGATCAAACAAGGAATATCCAAAAGATAGCTATCCATCAAAGGCACTTCATCATCCCCCACATCTATCTTCAAATGTTTCATTATCAAAGTCACCAAACCCCCACCACCAATCCTAGTTCCCTTCTTAGTACCCAATCGCAAGCAAGATTTCACAAAAAGAGCAACCCAATCGGGGACACCCTCACCCTCCGGAGTCATAGCCCATAAATAACCAAATTGGACACGAGGGAGTTTAGTGGGTTCCCTTTTACAAAGGAATGTATTGGCTATCAAACGGTGAGCAAGCCTAAGACAAGGATAAGGGATTTTTGAGCTTATTTCACCTTGTTTCTCTTTTGTATCCAAACCCGTCAACTCCTTCCACCATTGAGTTTCCGCCTCTTTACCTAAACCCTTATATGTCACCTTACTCATCTCCTTAATACCAAAAGATTTTCTCAACCCCGCATAAGTCAAAGAATGAGGCTTTCCTTTCAAACGGAAGGTGATTTTAGGAGTTTTATTGGACTCTCCCGACAATGTTAAGGTGGATAAAAACTCTAAAGTGTAACTCCTATAAGTGTGAGCTCCCTTAGCCATGAAATTCTCCAAACCAACACATTTCAACAAAAACTTCACTACATCAAGCATACCCAATTTTTCTAGCGTATCATGACAAAGGAATCGGGTTTCCGTCATATGACGTTCATGTAAATCATCCCAAATTTGGCCTTGTGTAAGTGTTAAAGAATCGGGTTTAGGAATGGGTATTCGTCTAGGAATAATGGTGGTTGTTTTTGAAGTGGTGTGGGTACTTTTTTGTGTTTTGGTGGGTGGTTGTGAGGTAGAAACGGTGGTGGTGCCGCGTTTATTGGTTCTCATCCCGACAATGACAACAATGCACAACAAAGTGCTCAAGAACAACAACAAAGCTTACTTACAACTCCAAATATCCCTCAACAAGGAACAACTTCAACAAATTCAATCACAAGATCAATAATTCACCAACAAAACTCAAGAAACAATGATAATTCCTTTAAATTAAAGCTAGAATGAAAATTCAAGCATAAAATTAAAAGGAAGAGACAAAGTATGAAATTTTTACCCAAAAGATAAGAAATTTGCCCCTTTATGATGAGTAATGATAATGTAATCTCCTTATTGCTGAAAATTGACCCAAAAACCGAACCTTCCAACACCCAAAATTCAAAATTTCCGAAATCCCAATGGTAGGGTATCAAATTTCCGAAAATTGCACTAGTAGAAGGAATTCAATGAAAAATTGTTGTTTGAGGAAGGAAGCAAAGATTTGAACTAAGTAAGAATGAATTGAGTGTGTGGGAATGGTTCTACGATTGAAAATAAGAGCATCGAACGGATTTCCAGTTGACAGAATTTGGGTATGTTTTTTTTTTAAGTATCTGCGAACTGAATGAAGGAGATGGGAGCTAGGGTATTCGTACCTGAAGGTGGCCGCGTGGGGCGGCTGAAAAAACAGGGAGGGGAGCCGCTGGGTCGAGCTGGGGGCCGCGAGGGGTGGCTGGTGCTGGCTGCGCGGCAGTGTTTGGGATCTGTTTCTTTTAGTTTGAGTTTGCTGATAGTCGCGGTAGTGGAGCCTCTAGTCGGACTTCGCTTCCCTTATTATTTTTTATTTATATTTTTTCTTTTTACCTAAAACACAAACAAAAACAAATTAGATCAAAGTAAACTAATTCAATAACAATGAAGTAAAAAAAACTATCTAAAATTGAAATAAAGAAAATAAAAATAAATCGGGTTGCCTCCCGTAAAGCGCCTTAGTTACTGTCGTGGCTCGACATGGAAATAAGAAGCTTAATCTTCATATATTGGGTCGATAAAATTAACTTCCTCGACCGCTTCATTTTGAAATCTGTCATAATATGGTTTGAGACGGTGTCCATTCACTTTGAAAATCTTCTCCGTAGACGGACTACGAATCTCCACCGCTCCATGTGGAAATACTTGAGTGAAAATAAATGGCCCAACCTATCTTGACCGTAGCTTACCCGGAAATAAGCGAAGACGGGAGACGTAAAGCAAAACCTTTTGAGCAACGGAAAATGTCTTCCTAGAAAGCATCTTATCATGCCATGCCTTTGTTTGGTCTTTGAAAATTGCCGCATTTTCATACGACTTATTTCTAATCTCCTCTAACTCTTGCAATTACAACTTCCGGTACACACCCGACTCATCCATTCTCATGTTTAAAGTTTTTACCACCCAAAAAGCCTTGTGCTCAAGCTCGACCGGAAGATGACAAGACTTACCAAAAACCAACCGATATGGTGACATACCAATCGGAGTTTTATAGGCCGTTCTATATGCCCATAATGCATCATCCAACCTCAAGCTCCAATATTTACGATTCGGATTCACCGTCTTTTCCAAGATTGACTTCACCTCTCTATTGGACACTTCGGCTTGGCCATTTGTTTGAGGATGGTAAGCGGTAGATACCTTGTGAGTGACGCAATATTTCTTTAAAAGTGCTTCTACCGTCCTATTGCAAAAGTGTGTTCCCCGATCGCTTATCATTGCCCTTGGAATTCCGAACCTAGAAAAGATGTTAGACTTGAGAAAATCTGCAACAACTTTAGCATCGTTAGTCCTAGTGGGTTTAGCTTCTACCCACTTCGATACATAATCAACGACAAGAAGTACATATAAGAAACCATGAGACATGGGAAACGGGCCCATAAAATCTATACCCCATACATCAAAAATTTCACAATAAAGCATAGGGGTTTGAGGCATCTCATTACGACGAGAAATGTTACCACTCCGTTGACAATTGTCACAGGTTTTGACAAAACCATGGGCATCCCGAAACAAGCTAGGCCAATAGAAGCCACAATCAAGCACTTTCTTTGCGGTCCTCCTAGCTCCAAAGTGTCCCCCACAAGCATAGGAATGACAAAAAGTTAGAATAGAGCTCATCTCATTTTTCGGAACACATCTCCTCACCATTTGATCCGAGCAATGCTTCCATAAGTAAGGATCATCCCAAACATAGTATTTGGCATCACTCCGTATCTTCTCCTTTTGGGATTTGGAGAAACCTGTAGGAAATTCATTGGAAACAAGAAAGTTAACAATGTTAGCGTACCAAGGAGAAACGGAAGTAAGGGCAAATAGTGTTTCATCGGGAAATGTGCCTCGAATAGGCTCCGCAAGTTTCTCCACGTTCACTAACCGACTTAAGTGGTCTGCAACCACTTCGGCCCCTTTCTTGTCTTTCACCTCTATGTCAAATTCACTTAGTAACAATACCCATCGGATAAGCCTTGGCTTAGCCTCTTTCTTTGTCATCAAATACCTAAGAGCGGCATGAACGGTGAAAACCACTACTTTAGTACCAAGTAGATAGGACCTAAACTTCTCTAAAGCAAATACCACCACCAACATCTCCTTATCGGTAGTAGAGTAGTTCTTCTGAGCCTCATTGAGAGTCATAGAGGCATAGTAGATCACATGGGGCACTCTCCCAACTCATTGACCCAAGACGGCACCAACGGCGTAGTCACTAGCATCACACATAAGCTCAAATGGAAGAGACCAATTTGGAGCTTGTATGATTGGGGCCGACGTCAACTTCTCCTTTAGCTTGTCAAATGCCTCCTTACATGATAAGTCAAACTCGAATTCTACCTCCTTTTGCAATAATTTGCACAATGGTGAAGCTACCTTGGAAAAGTCTTTGATAAACCGCCTATAAAAACCTGCATGACCAAGGAAAGAGCGCACTTCTCGAACATTAGTAGGGTGGGGAAGTGATTGAATAGTGTCAATTTTGGCTTTATCAACCTCAATACCTTTAGAGGAAACTACATGCCCAAGTACAATACCTTGCTCCACCATAAAATGACATTTTTCAAAATTTAAGACAAGGTTAGTATCAATGCATCTCTTAAGCACAAGAGATAAATGAGTCAAACAACTATCAAAGGAATCACCATGCACGGTAAAGTCATCCATGAAAACTTCAATGAAATTCTCAACATATTCCGAGAAAATACTAACCATGCATCTTTGAAAAGTTGCGGGAGCATTACATAACCCAAATGGCATGCGTCGATACGCAAAGGTGCCAAATGAACATGTAAAAGTGGTCTTATCTTGATCTTCGGGCGCAATAGCAATTTGAAAATAGCCTGAATAACCATCTAAAAAGCAATAAAAAGGCTTACCGGCAAGCCTCTCAAGCATTTGATCAATAAAAGGCAAGGGAAAGTGATCCTTCCTTGTCACCGCATTGAGTCTACGGTAGTCAATACAAACACGCCACCCATTTTGTACTCGGGTGGGAACCAATTCTCCATGTTGATTTTCTACAACCGTCACTCCACTTTTCTTTGGCACCACTTGAGTGGGGCTCACCCACTTGCTATCAGATATTGAGTATATCATACCCACTTGCAAAAGCTTTAGGATCTCTTTCTTCACCACCTCCATCATAGGTGGATTCAATCGCCTTTGTGGTTGCCTTACCGGTTTGGCATCCTCTTCCAAGAATATGTGGTGCATACAAGTGGTTGGACTAATACCCTTGATGTCGGCAATAGTCCATCCAATTGCAAGCTTATTCTCCTTAAGAACTCCCACCAACTTTACCTCTTGCTCCTCGGTAAGCTTGTTAGAAATGATCACCGGTAAAGTTTCTTCATCACCTAGAAAAACATACTTCAAATGTGAATGTAATGGTTTCAACTCAACCACGGGTGCCTGCAAAACTGATGGCAATAATTTCTCACTAGGAAAAGTTAGAGTTAAAGGTTTAGAAAATTAAGGTATTATAGGAAGCCTTTTCATCTTGGCTAAAGAAGCCACCACTCTCGTCAAATCATGAGATAGAGAAAAACTTAAATCATCACAAGACAAGCTATTATCAATAGCTACGAGCAAGTCATCCCCTCCATTCACATTGAACACATTCTGCACTAAAGGCTCCAAAATATCAATCATGAAACAAGAATGATCATCACGAGGATATTTCATAGAATCGTAGATATTAAACTTAACCACTTGACCATCGGCTTCCATAGTAAGAGAGCCATTAGACACATCAATTTTAGTACTTGCGGTTCTCAAGAATGGTCTACCTAGAAGAATAGGAGCCGCATGTGAATAATGTTCCATTTCAAGTACATAAAAATCAGCGGGAAAAATTAATTTATCTACCATTACAAGTACATCATCAACCACTCCCTTAGGATAAGCATTTGAACGATCGGCCAATTGAATTACTACCCCTGTTTTAACTAATGGCCCCAGTTTCAATGACTTGTATAAAGAATAAGGGAGAACATTAATTGAAGCACCTAAGTCAAGCATAACATTAGGAACACTGGTGTCTCCTAAGGTACAAGGCACGGTAAACATACCCGGGTCACTACACTTAGGTGGCAACTTATGTTGAAACAAAGCCGACACATGTTCATTAACTTTAACTTTTTGGACACCCTTCAATTTTTGATTCCTTTTTATGGTACACAACTCTTTAAGAAACTTAGCATACCTAGGTACACTTTTCAATAAATCTAATAAAGGGATGTTTACCTCGCATTTTCGAAAGGTCTCATAGACATCCTTGTCTTGTGTAGGGCGACTTTTCCTCTTGAGTGCCTCGAGAAACGGTGGAGCATCCACATGAGTAGGTGTAACAATCGGTGGTACTTCCTCCTCTTGACTTAACGGTGAGGTGACGATGGGTTCAACCACCAACTCCTCCTCCTCTTGCTCAATTATCTCACTAATCTTTGCTTTTGGCCCTTGCAACTCCTTCCCACTCCTTAAAGTAATAGCGCTCGCATTAGGCTTAGGATTAGGAATAGTTTGGGAAGGTAGCTTACCAAAATATTTAGCTTCAAGTCTCCCAAGAGCACTAGACATTTGCCCAAATTGATTTTCCAAGTTGTGAATGTTGGCCTTTGTCTCTTGTTGAAATTGCACTTGATTAGCTTACATAGTGGCCACATTAGAAGTAAGAGCCCGAATCATTTCCTCCGTAGACATGGATGGAGTGGAGGTTTGACCTTGAGAGGAGAATGAGTTCGAATCTTGTTGCCTCGAAATGAACCTTGGTTTAGATTGACTAAATTGTTGTCCAAATGATGAGCCTTGATTTTGTTGGCCTTGTAGTTGCAAACCGCCTTGTGGATTCCCATATTGGAAACCGGGATGGTCTCTCCGCATAGGATTATAGTAAGCGGCCTTGACCTCTTCGGTCTCCTCTTGGAGAAGTGGACACCGATCGGTGACATGAACATTGGATGAGCAAAGACCACAAGCTTGCACTTGTTGCTTATTCCCCATGAGCATCTCCCTCATTAAGGAAGTCAAATCTTCAACCTTGCTCTCCAATGATGGGTTGGAGCTAGAATTTGCCATGCTAACCCTTCTTGTGGTGGACCCCACACTAAATCGGCGTGAGCTAGAAGCAAGCTCACTCAACAACGCATTAGCCTCATCCGGATTCTTGTTGAGTATTCCACCGCCACTAGCACCATGAACCATCCGAGCATCCTCCGGTAATAATCCCCCAACAAAATAGAGGATGAGATCTTGGTCACTATACCCATGGTATGGGCATCGTGCACATAACTTCTGGAATCGCTCCCAATACTCATAAAGTGTTTCATCATTTTTTTGCTCCACATTTGAGATCTCCTTCTTAAGATGAGAAGATTGGGAGGCGGGATAGTACTTTTCAAGAAACACTTTCTTCATTTCGGCCCAAGTAGTGATACTACCCGGTGGAAGGTAGTACAACCAATCATTAGCGGAATCCTTTAATGAAAAAGGGAATGCCCTCAACTTGATTTGCTCTTCGGTAACATTTTTCGGTTTCATACTAGTGCATCCCACATGAAATATCGATAAATGTTTGTTTGGATCCTCACCACTTAACCCATGGAATGAGGGTAATAAGTGGATCAAACCCGACTTCAACTCAAATGTGACACCGTCATCCAAGTTCGGAAATGTAATGCACAAAGGTTGTTGAGTAAGATCGGGAGCGATGAGCTCCTTCAAAGTCCTAGTTTCTCGTGCCATGTTGGTTTTTTCTTTCTCCTCTTTCTTGTCTTGTTTGTTGAATTGAAACTTTCTTCTTGTCGCCCTTCTTATCTGAAAAAGAGTTTTCTCCAATTCTGGATCAAAATCTAACAATTTCTTGTTAGTAGAACAGGTGTCTGGCATAAACCCAAACACCAAAACTAAACTAAAAATAAAAAATAAAAAAATAATAAAAAAACAATAAAAAAAAACAATTGCACAAATAAATAAACAGTAGCCTTCCCCGGCAACGGCGCCAAAATTTGGCTAGACCTGTCGCGAGTCTCCAAATTAGTATTTTTAACTACTACAAACGCAAACTAATAGTAAGTGTAAGTAGAGGTCGATCCCACAAGGAAGGTGTTTTATTTATTAAATGTGTGCAAAAGCAAGTAACTAAATGGGGGTTTTGATATGTTGATGTTCTAAGTCTACTAAAACAAAAAGGAAATATAATATAAAGACAAAATAATAATTGAAAATGTATAACAAATATGAGAATGATTCTTGGACCAAGTAATTTTCACCAATAAGTTATGAATTGATCATTGACTCTTCCAATCTATTTCAATATTGAATACTTTGCTATGAAGTTGTTGACTTTTAATTCTACTTATGAATAATTATTAGTTACAAGCGTAAACAAATAGTCCTTACAATATCGTCAATTTAGTCAAGCGCTCAATTGTGTCGAGAATGTAGATTAAAGCGATGGAATTTAGCAAAGATAAACGAATGAAGAAAACAAGCGTTGCTTCACTTTGGTTCATACAAATTTAGTCTTTTATAACTCAACGATGATGAAAAGCATACGAATTGATGAATTATAATTGCTACAATGGAATAGATAAACAAACAAAAGATTCATTCATCTAATCTAGCAATGGTTAATTAACTAATGACAACTAGTTGATCATTCTAGGTGCATAATTAAAAAACCAAAAATAATGCAAACTAAATTTGATACTCTAATAATGAAATAGAAATAGAATAAGAGTCTTACAATTCAAACTAACTTGGCTTCAAAAACTTGTTACAAGATGTAGAACTTAGTCTTCCATACACAATAACTAAAACAAACTAGAAATTGAAAGTATTTTCTATGTATTATGATGATTAAAAGATGGAAGAAGATCTATCTAAAGTGATCAACAATCCCTCCTTTTATAGGTCTTCAAAGAGCATCTTCATAAAACCTCATAAAGTATGAGCATAATGGCTGAATTAAAGAGGAATTAGAAGAGTCGTCGGAATCCAATGCTCAGCCTCTCCACGCAGCTAGCTTGTAGCCGCGCCACGCAGCTAGCCGCTCCTCGCAGCCTTCTTTTCTTCTCTTTTACGCATTTTGACTCATTGTTTTGGGCTTTGACTTGCTTCAAAATCAACACTCTCATGACATCCCTAGCGCAATACTAACCTCTAAAGAAGCCCTTCTCCACTCATAGCAAGAAATCAATCCAATACTCCATTAAAACACACAAGTCCACTACCAAACCAACACTCAAGATATAAGCACTAAAATCCCCAAATATGCTTCTTAACCCATCATTTAATCATCAAAATAACCTTATTAACCCTTACTAAACTAGACTAATCATAATTCTAGGGTGAAGAGTAGACCGGAAGGAACTATCCATTACCCTTCAAACCATGTTTATGTTAATCTTTTGATTTTATCATTGACCGTCGTTGACCGTGGTAACCCGATATCCTAGATATTTCTCTTATTATATTTTAATCAACTTTCTTCCTTTATTTCTCTTCCCTTTATTTCGCTTTCCTTCACTACTTGTAGTTTAGATAACAAACAGTCAAAACCCCCATTTGTTACTTAGACAGACTATTAATTAGCAAATAGAATTTCTTTAGTCTCCCTGTGGATACGATCCCGACTTCCTTTACTGCATTAGTTTAGGCCAGTTGGTTATCTTTGATTAGGTGTGCGATTTAGCCTGTCAAGTTCCATTGATATTCAGATCATAATATATACTGCAATGATGACAAATCCCGACCCTGGTTTTTTTTATAAAAATACAAGGGCTTATAGGATCATTTTTATAGCCTTGACTCAATAGGTATTCACTTAGACGATTATACCACATGCGTCCAGATTGCTTTAGCCCATATAAGGATCGATTCAACTTGATGGAATAATGTTCTCGGTAGCCCGAATTTTCTGCTTCCGACAGCTTAAATCTCTAGGAGTTTCATGTAAATATCATTTTCAAGTGGTCCATACAAATAAGTTGTAACTACGTCCATGAGACGTAAGTCTAATCCCTCTCTAATTGCCAGACTAATTAGGAATCTAAATGTATTTGCATCCACCACGGGAGAATAAGTCTCTTCATAATCAATACCAGGTCTTTGTGAGAATCCTTGTGCAACTAATCGAGCTTTATATCTCACACTTTTACCTAATTTTTTTCCTTTTCCGCACAAAGACACATTTGTATCCCACTGGTTTTACACCTTGAGGTGTACGGACTACTGGTCCAAAAACTTCTCTCCTTTCAAGAGATTTCAGTTCTGATTCAATTGCTTCTTTCCATTTTGGCCAATCGTCTCTTTGTCTACATTGTTCAATAGACTTAGGTTAATGATCCTCTTCATTTTTTCATTATATCTAATGCAACATTGCCTGCAAAAATATCATCGACGTCGCTTTGATTTCGGTTCCAAGTAATACCAGACATGACATAATCTATTGAGATCTCTTCATTTTCAGGTACCTGAGTTTCTTCTGGAACTAAATTTTTGATCATGTCCAAAGCCTCTTCAGGAGAGTTTTGTAAATTTATTTCATCCTCGACCAGACCATCTTCATTCTTTGCCCCTTTTCTTTTCGAGGATTTTTATCCTTGGAACCAATTGGTCTGCCACGCTTCTGGCGTGCACTAGACTCACTTCCCATTGTAATTTGTCCTTCTGGGATCTTAATTTTAAATGGGGCATTTACAGCTGGAATGTGTGACTTAGTTACTCTTTTTGGGTCAGTAAAAGCATCAGGCAATTGATTAGCTAAGCTTTGTAAATGAATTATCTTTTGAAATTCAAGTTCACATTGTTTAGTACGAGGATCAAGATGAGATAATGATAATTCGTTCCATTTAATTTTCTTTTCCAACTGTTTGTCATCTCCCCCTAAAGTTTGGAAAACAGACTCGTTAAAATGACAATCTGCGAAACGAGCCCTAAATAAATCCCCTGTGGTTGGCTCAAGATATTTGATTATAGATGGGGATTCAAATCCAACATATATTCCCAACATGGAAGCTATGTAAGGGGTTTGGCAATCTTAGAAAAATCTTTAATAAAACGGCAGTAGAAACCCGCATGGCCTAAGAAACTCCTTACTCCCTTGACATTTACCGGTGGGGGTAGTTGTTCAATAACTTGGACCTTAGCACGATCCACTTCAATTCCTCTTTCCGAGACAATATGACCAAGTACCACCCCTTCATTGACCATGGAGTGGCACTTTTCCCAATTCAATACCAAGTCAACCTCTTCACAACGTTTCAACACTTTAGACAAGTTAGCCAAACAAGCATCAAATGAAGAACCATAAACACTAAAATCATCCATAAACACTTCCATGATAGACTCGATAAAGTCAGAGAAAATGCTTATCATGCAACGTTGGAAAGTGGCGGGGGCATTACAAAGACCAAAAGGCATTCTACGGTAAGCAAAGGTACCATAAGGACATGTAAATGTGGTCTTATCTTGGTCCACCGGGTGAATGGGTATTTGAAAGAACCCGGAATATCCATCGAGATAGCAAAAATACTTGTGACATGCCAACCGCTCCAACATTTAGTCAATAAAAGGCAAAAGGTAGTGATCTTTCTTGGTGGCCAAATTTAGTCTCCTATAGTCAATACACATTCTCCAACCCGTTACAATTCTATTTGGAATAAGTTCATTTTTATCATTTTTTACTACGGTGGTTCCTCCTTTCTTAGGAACTACTTGGACCGGACTCACCCATTTGGAATCGGAAATTGCATAAATAATTCCCACATATAACAATTTAATCACTTCCTTTTTTATCACTTTTTTCATGTTAGGAATTAGTCGTCTTTGACCTTGGATACATGGTTTATGATATTCCTCTAGATGGATTCTATGCATGCAAAACTCAGGATTATAATGAAATTATGATTAAATGATTAATAGTCATAAACGAAAATGCATAATAAGCGAGAGATTAGAAATAACCTTTAGTCCTTGCTTAAAGGCCTAAGAACAATATCAAAATGATGATATCTCCTAATCGTAGCACCCAAGATAGATTGAGAAATGCCCTTTAATTTGCTAGAATATTTTTGTCAAAAGTTACTGTTAACTTTTTTTTTTTTTTGATCTTGTGATGTGAAGAGATGGAGGCACAAGTGAGAAATGAATTAGGATTTATGTTATTGCACTAACTGTGGACCTACAGAGATTTATTTATGTTATTGCACTAACTGTGGAGGACACTAGCTCCAACAATCTCCCACTTGTCCGTACAAGTGTATGTGCGATAACCGATTCTCATATCCATAAAAAATTTCTCCCACTCAATGTAAACCAATTTGCAAAGTCCGTATTCACAAAGGTCGTAGTTTACAAGTGATCAGTATCAAGAGTGGTTTCCCCGACTAGAGAGTAACTTAACTAATAAACGAATCTTTATTCGAGCATGGCCATGCATTTCAGTTCAGCTCCTCGAGTGGCCCTGATAAAATAACATACATGATAAAGGTTGGGATCTTTTCTTCAACTCGAACTTGCAGATACAA
>JAIUZE010048484.1:0-11530 GCA_022085475.1 Heliosperma pusillum
ACCACTCTTACCCGAGAACAACCACACTTCACAATAATCTTCAAAAACCATTTATAACTATCATCAACTATCAACAATCATCAACAATTATAAACAAACAACAACCATGATCAACAAACACAAATTCTATGAATAATCATCCTATTCTAAATACGTTTACTAACATCAAAAACACATTAAAACACGTATTGATATCGAGTAGCCCTTCACCGTTACCGTTTCGCGTCTTCAATCCTCGTCTAGGTCCTCCTCTACTAGGTAGTAGTCTTTGTCGAGGTCTTGAAGGTCTCCACCTACAATTAGACAGCAAAAGATGAATATAATTCACCTTTGAGAACGACGGATAAATTGAAAAGTGAGAAAGACGGTAATTTAATTACCAATTAAGATAGGGGACGATGAGAAGGCAAGATTAAGACGAAAATTAGCGGACTTCAGCTTGATCAAAAATGGTGTTAGGGTTATGGTGGTTACTTGTTGAGGAAGAAGGAGTAAGTGGAAAGTGAGTGAGTTAGGGTTTAAGGGGATATAAGGTGAGTGAGTGGAAAATATGGGAAAAAGCTCAAAAGCGCCTTAAGGCATAACTCACACAGAATTTCGAGTAAAGTCCGAATACGAACTCGGATTTGCTAAATTAGACACGAGAAATTAAATTCTAGACTAAATCTAAAATTTCGCAGGAAAGTATCCGTATAATATTTTTAATATAAAAATAGGGTACATTTGCGGGTGTTACAATCACCCCACCTTTTAAAAGGTTTCGCCCTCGAAACTTGAGCGAAAGAAATATACCTTAATCGAATAAGCTTGGATATTTAATACGCGGAGAAGTTTCCGGTTCCCACGTCTCTTCTTCAACATTGGCACATCTCCACAAAATTTTCACTAAAGGCACCACTTTACTTCTCAACTTTTTGTCCTTGCGATCTAGAATGCGGATTGGCTTCTCTTCAAAAGACAAATTCGGTTCAAGCTCGGGCATTTCAACTTGAAAGACATGGCTTGGATCACTAATGTACTTCCTCAATTGAGAAACATGGAAGTCATCATGAACCTTATTCAAATTCGGGGGCAAGTCTAACTTGTACGCTACGACACCAATTCTTTTCACAATATCAAAGGGTCCAATGTATTTCGGGCTCAATTTACCCTTTACACCAAACCTTTTCACACCCTTCATCGGAGATACTTTCAAGAACACTTTATCTCCAACTTCAAATTCTAACGGTCTTCTTCGGACATCGGCATACGATTTTTGTCGGTCTTGAGCGGCTTTCATTCTTTCACAAATGACCTTCACATGATCAATGGTTTCAACAAGAACATCGGGGCATAAGTCACGAACATCACTCAATTGATTCCAACAAATAGGACTGCGACATTTTCTTCCATAGAGAGCTTCATAAGGAGCCATCTTGATCAAGGCATGATAACTATTGTTGTAACCAAACTCCACCAACGGTAGACTCTTTTCCCAACTAGATTGGAAGTCGAGTGCACAAGCCCTAAGTAAGTCTTCTAAAGTCTGGATAGACCTATCGATCTGACCAACGGTAGCGGCATGGAATGCGGTACTCATCAACGATTTACTACCCATGGCTTCTTGTAAGGCCTTCCAAAATCTCGAACAAAACCTCGGGTCTCGGTCGGATATGATCTCCTTGAGAACACCATGATATTTAACAATCTCATCAACATAGGCTTTCGTTAGTCGATCTAAACTCCAAGTGTCTTTGATCGGAATGAATCTGGCACACTTGGTCAAACGATCAACAATAACCCAAACGGCATCTTTATTTCCAATGGTCCTTAGCAAAGCCATGACAAAATCCATAGAAATAAATTCCCACTTCCATAGTGGAATATCCAAAGGTTGTAGCAATCCACCGGGCCTCTTGTGTTCGATTTTCACTTGTTGGCAAGTAAGACATCTTCCAACATAGGACACAACATCGCCTTTTAAATTCGGCCACCAAAATTGTAGCTTCAAGTCTTTATACATTTTATCACCTCCGGGGTGGATAGAGTAAGTAAAAAGGTGAGCTTCATCAAGAACTCGCTTTCTCAAGTCAAGAGCATTAGGTATGAACAAACGGTCATGGAGTCGAAGAACACCTTTGTCATCAATCTTGAAATCTTTAGCTTTTCCTTCTATAAACTTGGCTTGAATAGACGTGTAGGTAGGATCATCAACTTAGGTTTCGCGGATCTCGCGGAGAAAAACAGGTTCGACAACCATAGCACCAACATAATCAAATCTACGTTTCACGAATTCCAACATCAAATTTCGAAACTCGGCACAAAGATCATCGGGTAATACCCACATAGTATTCATTGCATGAGAAGATTTCCTACTAAGAGCATCGGCAACAACATTGGCCTTCCCTTCATGGTATAACAACTCAAAATCATAGTCATTCACCAATTCTAACAATCTTCTTTGTCTCATATTCAACTCCTTTTGAGTAAATATGTACTTCAAACTCTTGTGATTGGTAAATATGCGACAATGAACACCAATAAGATAGTGTCTCCACACTTTCAAGGCATGGACCACGGCGGCTAATTCCAAATCATGAGTAGGGTAGTTCACTGCATGAACTCTCAACTGTCTCGAGGCATAAGCAACCACTCTCCTACTTTGCATAAGTACACAACCCAATCCCATGTTGGAAGCATCACAATAGACATCAAAGTCTACACCATCTCCAGGTAAATTCAACACCGGGGCGGTAGTCAACCTTTTCTTTAATTCTTGAAAAGTAGCTTCACAAGCTTCATTCCAAACAAACTTGGTTTCTTTCTTCAACAATTGGGTCATCGGTATAGCAAGCTTTGAGAAATCTTTGACAAATCTACGGTACTAACCAGCTAAACCAAAAAAACTTCAGACTTCTCTAACATCGGTTGGACTCTTCCAATAAACCACGGCTTCAATCTTAGAAGGGTCTACCATCACACCTTCTTTTGAAATTACATTTCCAAGAAAGGACACCCTAAGTAACAAAAATTCACACTTGGAGAATTTGACAAACCACTTTTGACGTCAAAGGACACCCAAAATAGTCCTAAGATGAATAACATGCTCTTCTTCGGTCTTGGAGAAAATAAGGATGTCGTCGATGAAAACCACCACACACTTATCAAGATACTCACTAAAAGTGCGGTTCATTTGATCCATGAAAATAGCGGGAGCATTGGTCTTTTTCCAAATGGCATCACCTTGAACTCAAAGTGACCATATCTTGTACTAAAAGCGGTCTTTGGTATATTGGCATCACGAACGGGAATTTGGTGATATCCGGATCTCAAATCAATCTTGGAAAAATTAGAAGCACCCTTTAGTTGGTCGAACAAATCTTCAATTCTTGGCAAAGGATACCTATTCTTGATTGTAATTCGGTTCAACTCACGGTAGTCTATACAAAGTCTCATGGAACCATCTTTCTTTTTCACAAAGAGAACGGAAGCCCCCCAAGGTGAGGCACTCGGTCGACTGAAACCTTTTTCAATCATATCATCAAGTTGCTTCCTTAACTCTTTCAATTCGGTTGGAGCCATACGGTATGGAGCTTTAGCTATGGGTCCGGATCCGGGAACAAGATCAATGGAAAACTCAACATCGCGCTCAGGAGGGATCCCAAGCAAGTCTTCGGGGAATACATCAACAAATTCACACACTATAGGTACATATTCAATCTTTGGTAAGGAGGTAGTTGAAGAACTCATAATACACAAGAACGCTTGGTGACCCTTTCTTACCATACTCACCAACTTCATTGCAGAAATCAATTGCACACCCATTCGAGAATGAGATCCCTTATAGGTTATTCTAACTCCTAAAGGACTCTTTAAATAAATTTTTTGATCTCTACACTCAAATCTAACATGGTACAATGCTAACCAATCAACACCTAGAATTACATCGAACTCTCCTAGAGGAAACTTAAGGAGATTAGCGGGAAAGATAGTACCCGCAATAGAGATAGGGACATTAGCGTAAAGAGTAGAACATGAGATAATTTCTCCGGATGGTAAGGATATGGGAGTATCCTCACTAGAAGTAGGCTCGATAGATAATTTATCAAGATAAGTTGAAGACACAAAGGACATAGAAGCACCGGTATCAAAAAGAATAAGACACGGTTGCTCTAAGATTGTGAACATACCCGTAATTATCTCCGGATGAGCATCGACTACGACTCGGCTTAGAACGAAGATAGTTCCCTTGGGTTTGGAATTTGGAGGGGGCAACTTCCGATCGGGGCAATCATCATAACGGTGACCACTCTTTTGGCAAAAGAAGCAAACATAAGGTCGGTTGAAGCATCCTACACGGGGGTGGCGTGGAAGTCTACAACAGTTGCAAAAGCGACCTTGAGCTTGAGTTTGAGCTTGAGCATGAGGGGGAGCATAGGGCCTATGAGCCACATTAGAAGTAGCTCTGGGACTGAAAGGAGCAGGAGCTCTTGCATTTGCATTTGGGGGAGTGTTGAATCTCCTCTTATTGGCATAGGCATTGGAGGACGAGGGAGTAAACGACCTTTTCCCATAGAAGTTTGGCCTAGGAGTGAAGGAAGGAGGGGGACTCTTCATCATTTCTTCATCTTTGATAGCCTTCATGGAGTTCTCGGTGAAAGTCCATAGACCTTAATTAGACTCTTCTAACTAGTTGCTAAATTACTTATTAATTTAGTATTTAATGATTTATGTAACATGCATACAAATATAAAGACATTTATATAAAAGAAGAAATTTCCTCACATTGATATGGAAAATATATGGGCACAACAAGAACTTCTTCTTGTTGTTCTTGAGCTACAAATATGGATGAACACAAGTAATCTCCAAAGTAGAAGACCTCCTCTAAGTTGCACCAAGATGAACCCAAATAATCTACCCTTATTATTAACTAGATAAAAAGATAGATATTATACTACTAATATTATGACTATATTACTGCACTAGTAATACTTAGTAAATATTAGTATTTGAGAGTTTTTAGAGAGAAGATGAGTTTTAAGAGAAGTAAAGAAAACAAGCATGAATGAACAAATAAAATGATCAACCATATTGCCCTTTTATAGGCAATATGGCCGGTTCATATGAGCATCACAAGGCTCTCATTTTGCTTATTTTAATCACATGCATTAGGGTGGAGTGTTGTAGTATAAGTGATGATTGTATTCTACTTGTTATGTCACTTTCAATTGGTAACTAAAGAGTGTAAACAAGAACAACAATCATCACCATGTAACTACAATATAACCGGCCATTATGGCCTAGTTTGATCCATTTTGATTTTTGATATTTGTTTCACAAATACTTATTTATCATATGGTTAATTATCTTGTATAATTAAGTGTTAATTTGATCATATAACAATTATATGACTCAATTAAATAAATAATATGTACTTAACATTTTAAGTAATATTTTACCATTATATCAATATATAATGGGTCCCACAATGCTTAGTTAATTTATTTTACAACTCCTTGTAAATATAATTAACTAATTACCTCTATCTCAAACCTCAACTAATTTAGTAATTTAACGATTAATTACTAAGTTAAATCTTATTTAATTGTATTAAAATAAGATATAAATTTATTAGTCAATTATCGCATAATTGAAAAATAAGCTTAATCGAATTTGAGTTCTTAACTCAATTTCTAACATTAACTCTCGTACATATCGAATATATGTAATGTACTAATTAACTGTATCGTATACAAATAATTAGTTACTATTTGAATTTCATCCTTTAGGTGTGACCGAAAGGGATCAGTTGATCACCGCCGTCAAACGACAATAACGTCAAACTCTTGTCAGCCAACCGTTATTGATTTACGTTAATCAACTGACTAATCATATATATAGTCAATAAATATCCCAATTATATTCCTTAATAAGATTTATTATGTGGCGCACTATTTGTGGAGGACACCTACTCCAACAATCTCCCACTTGTCTGACACAAGTGTGCGTCACCAATTCTCTTGTCTCTTTATCACATCTCCCACTCAACACAAAGGTGTCTTTCAGGCACGTTGCATGGACAATATCATATTGGTTTCTCGATAGTAGAGTTAAGCTGTCTGACCGGAAACTCCACCATAGATCTCTTCCGAGCTTGGCCTGACGCATTGTACATTTAAATTCTCCTCGATTTTCCTAAGAGGTTTTTAAACCCAACGTGGGTGGACAATTCTGTTGTATCCATCTTACTCTGTATGATGGCAGATCCAACCATTATCCAGAAGAAGCTCCATCCCTCCTTTTTAACGGCACACTAGAACATCAACCAAAACCAATCGGAAACTGCATCGACTCAGATAGACGGTCGCCAGTCAAAAGAATCGACTTATAGGAATAAGATAGAAGACCCTGCCACGACCAGGCATCAAATAATTGATTTAAGGGTCTCTACAATGTCCCTGTCCGACAGAGTGTCATACAGTCTGTCTATGTAAACGACCAGTCATCTCCGTGACCCCATGGTGCTAAACCAACCATCGATCGACTTACAATCTAGTCATTTCGAGACGTCACCTCATTGAGTGACTAGGGACAAAATACTAAGTTCATCCTGAAAGTCCATAGACCTTAATTTGACTCCTCTAATTATTTACTAAATTACTTTTTAATTTAGATTATAATGATCTATGTAACATGCATGCAAATATAAAGACATTTATATAAGAGAAGAAATTTCCTCACATTGGTAAGGAAAATATAAGGGCACAACAAGAACTCCTTCTTGTTGATCTTGAGCTACAAATATGGTTGAACACAAATAATCTCCAAAGTAGAAGATCTCCTCTTAGTTGCACCAAGATGAACCAAACAATCTACCCTTATTATTCACTAGATAATAAGATAGATAATATACTACTAATATTAGACTATATTACTACACTAGTAATACTTAGGAAATATTAGTATATGAGAGTTGTAGTGAGAAGATGAGTTTTGAGAGATGAATGATAAAATAAGTAAGAATTAAGAAGTGAAGGAATGAACAACAATTGCTCTCCTTTTATAGCCAAGAGGGCCGGTTATTTCATCACAAAGTGGTGATGATTTCTTCTTATTTTATTGCCATGTAAGGTGGTAATGTGTTGTAGTGAATAAAATGATATCATGTTAACTATTCATGTCATAAGCATATGTTGCTTATGAGTATGAATAAGAACAACCAACATCACCATTTGACTTCACCATAACCGGCCATGTGAGCCTCAAATTGATTCATTTTGATTTTTGATATTTGTCCCACAAATACTTATTAATCATATGCTTAATTATCTTGTATAATTAAGTGTTAATTTGATCATATAACAATTATATGACTCAATTAAACAAATAATATGTACTTAACATTTTAAGTAATATTTTACCATTATATCAATATATAATGGGGTCCCACAATGCTTAGTTAATTTATTTTACAACTCCTTGTAAATATAATTAACTAATTACCTCTATCTCAAAACCTCAACTAATTTAGTAATTTAACGATTAATTACTAAGTTTAATCTTATTTAATCGTATTAAAATAAGATATAAATTTATTAGTCAATTATCGCATAATTGAAAAATAAGCTTAATCGAATTTGAGTTCTTAACTCAATTGCTAACAATTAACTCTCGTACATATCGAATATATGTAATGTACTAATTAACTGTATCGTATACAAATAATTAGTTACTATTTGGATTTCATCCTTTAGGTGTGACCGAAAGGGATCAGTTGATCACCGCCGTCAAACGACAATAACGTCAAACTCTAGTCATCCAACCGTTATTGATTTACGTTAATCAACTGACTAATCATATATATAGTCAATAATATCCCAATTATATTCCTTAATAAGATTTATTATGTGGCGCACTATTTGTGGAGGACACCTACTCCAACAATCTCCCACTTGTCTGACACAAGTGTGCGTTCCCGATTCTCCTTGTCTCTTTATCACATCTCCCACTCAACGCAAGGGTCTTCCAGGTCCGCACTTGCGATTGACAATACCTGAGTGGTTTTCTCGATAGGGAGGGTAACTGTCTGACCGGAAAATCTACCATAGATCTCTTTCCTAGCGTGGCCACGCATTTACAGTAACTACTCCTCGAGTGGCCTAAAGATGTTTTTACCCAACGTGGGTGGACAATTCCTGTTGATCCATCTACTCTGTATGATGAAGATCACCATGATCCAGAAGAAGTCCATCGGCCTCCTTTTACGGCACGACCTAGAAAATCAACCAAAACCAATCGGAAACTGCACCGACTCAGATAGATGGTCGCCAGTCGAAAGAATCGACTTATCGGAATAAGATAGAAGACCCTGCCACGACCAGGCATCAAATAATTGATTTAAGGGTCTCTACAATGTCACTGTCCGACAGAGTGTCATACACTCTGTCTATGTAAACGACCAGTCATCTCCATGACCCCATGGTGCTGAACCAACCATCGATCGACTTACAATCTAGTCATTTCGAGACGTCACCTCATTTGAGTGACTAGGGACAAAATACTAAGTTCGGCCTATTCACTTGAATAGGGTCCAACAATCTATTCGGATAAACAAAGTATTAAATTTAGTCAAACTAAATAAAAGAGTTTAAAATAAAACTCGAACAATAAATGCCATTATCATATATGAAATAATTAATACAACATTCAATTATTACATATTACATAATCTAAAGGAATTCTGGCACACGTCTCAATCCCATTGTGACGACATGACCATCATGCTTATCCTTTGATAAAGGCTTGGTTAAAGGATCAGCAATGTTGTCATCTGTCCCAACCTTACAAATGTCAATTTCCTTTCTGTCCACGTAATCTCTAATTACATGATATTTCCTAAGTACATGTCTAGACTTGTTACTAGACGTGGGCTCTTTTGCCTGAAAAATAGCCCCACTGTTATCACAATAAATTGTGATAGGATCTTTGGCAGTAGGGACTACTGATAGTCCTTCCAAAAATTGCCGAATCCACACAGCTTCCTTTGCAGCTTCAGACGCTGCAAGGTACTCTGCTTCTGTTGTAGAATCCGCTGTAACGCTTTGCTTGAAACTCTTCCAGCAAACAGCTCCTTCATTCATCATATAAACGTAGCCGGATTGGGATTTCATATCATCCCGATCTGTTTGGAAACTGGCATCTGTGTAACCCTTTACACGTAACTCAGTCTCGCCTCCAAACACTAAGAATGAATCCTTAGTCCTTCTTAAGTACTTACGGATGTTCTTTACGGCTATCCAGTGACTCTCACCTGGATTTGCTTGGTAACGACTTGTCATGCTCAAGGCATATGCAACGTCGGGACGAGTGCACATCATAGCATACATGATTGATCCAACGGCTGAAGCGTAAGGGATCAATTTCATGCGTTCAATCTCCCCGGTTTTCGTAGGGCACTCTGACTTGCTCAAGGTGATCCCACTTCCCATAGGAATAAAGCCTCTCTTAGAGTCTTTCATGTTGAACCAATCAAGAATCTTATCAATATAAGTCTCTTGACTTAATGCTAGTATCCTTTTAGATCTATCCCTATAGATCCGGATACCTAAGATGCGCTGGGCCTCTCCTAAGTCTTTCATTTGGAAATGTATTCCTAGCCACTCCTTTACATAAGTGAGCATTGGAATATCATTCCCAATGAGTAGTATGTCATCTACATACAAGACTAGAAAAGTTACTTTACTCCCACTAAACTTCATGTCTAAACACGGTTTTTTCCCCCGACGCTTCGATGAACCATTTTGTTTAATTACATGAGCGAAACGATGATTCCAACTCCTGGATGCTTGCTTAAGACCATAGATGGATCTCTTAAGTTTGCATACCTTCTTAGGGTTTGATGGATCCACAAAACCTTCAGGTTGTGTCATGTACACTTCCTCTTCTAGAATTCCATTCAAGAAGGCGGTTTTGACATCCATTTTGCCAAATCTCATAATTATGAAATGCGGCAACTGCTAAGATAATCCTTATGGATCGAAGCATGGCGACTGGGGCGAAGGTTTTGTCATAGTGAAGACCATGAACTTGGGTGAAACCTTTTGCCACCAATCTAGCTTTGTAAACATCATTATGTTTGTCTATGCCACTTTTGATCTTATAGATCCACTTACACTGAAGAGGTCGTACCTCTTTAGGTAAATCAACCAGGTCCCATACTTGATTGTCGTACATAGAATCCATTTCGGATTGCATGGCTCCTAGCCATAGCTTTGAGTCGGGACTATAAATGGCTGCTTTGTATGAGTAGTTCGTTACTCTTCAAAAACGTACGACATTATAGGCAGCACCTTCCTCTAATAATACCAAGGTATCTATCAGGTTGATGACTAATTCTGCTGACCTCCTAGGTTCTGAAGGAATAATGACCGTACCAAAACGATATGGAACGTTTTCCCCTCGTCGTCCGTTTCGGTTTGTGCTTCTTGGATTTCATCAGTTCAAATTTTCTTCCACTCTGTCTTTTAGAAATAAAATCCTTTTCTAAAAAGACTGCATCACGAGACACAAACACTTTGTCCTCGTGTTTATTGTAGAAGTAATAAGCACGTGATTCCTTTGGATATCCTACAAAAAGACATTTGTCAGATTTTGGTGCGAGTTTATCGTCAGACTTATTCTTAACAAAAGCCTCGCATCCCCAAATTCTCATAAATGACAAATAAGGAACTTTTTCTGTCCATATCTCATATGGAGTCTTGTTTGCCGCTTTAGTCGGGCTTCGATTTAGTGAAAATATTGCAGATAAGATAGCAAAACCCCAAAAATAATCAGGAAGCTCTGTTAGACTCATCATAAATCGAACCATATCTAATAAAGTTTGATTTCTCCTTTCGGACACACCATTTAATTGAGGGTGTTCCTAAGAGAGTAACATTGTGATACTATAAACACAATCTTTTTAGGTGGATCAATTCATTGTTCAAAGTATCACCACCACGATCGGATCGTATGGTTTTTAATCTTTTTAGTCAATGGTTTTCTACTTCATTTTGAAATTCTTTGAATTTTTCAAAAGCACACTTTTTAATGCTCTCATCAAGTCAGCAAGTAGACATATCCGTATCTACTCAAGTCGTCGGTAAAATTAATGAAGTAGTGATAACCACCTCTAGCTCGGATAGTCATTGGACCGCATACATCCGTATGTATAAGTCCTAATACTTCACTTGCTCGTGTCCCTTTTCCCGTAAAAGGAGCACGAGTCATCTTGCCTATAAGACAAGATTCGCATACACCATAAGATTCGTAATCGAATGGTTTGAGTACTTTAGATGAAACAAGTCTCTTTATGCGTCGTTCGTTTATGTGCCCTAAACGACAATGCCAAAGGTATGATTTATTAGGTTCACCTGTTTTGAGCTTCTTGTTTTCTACATGATAGACCTCTTTTGTAATATCTAAAACATAAATACCTCCAATAGAAATGGCCTCGCCATAAACCCATTTCATTAAGAAAAATACAACAGTTGTTCTTAATTGCAAAATG
>JAIUZE010048485.1:0-13278 GCA_022085475.1 Heliosperma pusillum
AATCGATTACTAAGCCTTCCTAGTAGTCTCCACCTACAATTAGGTAATACAAGATGAATATATTTCACCTTGAGAAAGACGGATAATTTAAAAAGCGAGAAAGACGGTAATTTTATTACCAATACGGATAGAGGAAGGTAAGAGGGGAAGAATGAGACGAACTTACGTGAATTCTATCAAAGAACGAAGGAGCTATGATGATTCAAAGATCGAAAATCAAGAGGGAGGCAAGGTTTTGATCTTTTCTTAAGGAAGAAGTAAGTTGTGTTTGTGTATGAGTGAAAATAGGTTAAGGAGTATGAGGGAGTATAAGTAAAGGGTGAGTCGGAAAAGTCAACGAAAGTCAAAGTCGACTTAAGAGTCAAGAAAAGTCAAAGACTACTCAAAAGTCAAGAAAAGTTAAAGACGACTCAAAAGTCAAGAAAAGTCAAAGACGACTCAAAAGTCAAGAAAAGTCAAAGACGACTCAAAAGTCAAGAAAGTCAAAGACGACTAAAAGGTCAAGAAAAAGTCAAACCCGCCTTAAGACGGGAATTTCATGGAATCTCGCAGAAATTCCAAAAACGAACTCGGAAATTCTAAATTCGACTCGAAACGTAAAATTCTAAATTAAAACTTAAATTTGCTGAAAATATTTCGTAAAATATTTCTACTAGAAAAATAGGGTACTTTTCGGGTTGTTACATAAACCGTTATAATTAATTGGCAAATTATAAATATACGGATATTTATAACTAATGATGTATTATAGTGATGTCGGTCCATGACAAATGACGATTATAATATATTACATTATATTGGAAGCTAAGATAACCGAAACAAAAATGTCCAGATACACTCTGTTTTTCGGTCAATGGGTAGTTATTTTGAGGAGAAAAATCTCCCCATTATAGCTAATTGGTGCCGTGAGAAAGGAATAAGAAGAGGAAAGATTTAGATTTTTCTTCTAACCCTAATTGATTCTCTCTTGTGCCTCCATGATTTACATCTCACAAAAAGAAAAGAAACAGTATTCTTTTCTATCTTTTTCTAGCAAAACCTAAGGCATATCTTGATCAATCTTGGGTGCAACGATTAGGAGATATCAAATTTTGATATTTGTTCTTAGGCCATTAAAGCAAGGACTAAAGTTTATTTCTAATCTCTCGCTTATTATGCATTTTCGTTTATGACTATTAATCATATAATCATAATTTCATTATAATCCTGAATGATTTAAAGGGAAGTATACGGATATTTCGGTTTTTTTTTTAAGTGGCAGCATCGTTTTTTTTTGTAAAGGTATTTCGGTTTTTTCTTTTTGTATAAACCGAGAGAAAAAAGAAAAAAAAAAAAAAAAAAAATTTGGTACCTGCTACTGTTCATACGTGAACAGTAATAATAAATTTTTTTTTTTTTTCATTTTTGTTTATTGATTAAACCAATTTTTTTGTTTTGTACATTATAAAGATAATGTATGATTGTTTTTGTGAAAAAGTTCACAAAATTTTTGATACCATGTTATTTTAAAAAGGTTTAAAATAATGTTGTTGTAATTCATATTAATTATGAATTTAATTGGATTTTGATTAAAATCTCGTGATGAATTACGGAATTGTCACATGATTTAATGGTGGTTTGGATAATTAATCAACATAATTTATGCATTATGTTTTGTATGATTAATTGTTAGTTGATGCTTTTATTATGTTGAATGTTGTTTGAATGGTTTAATTTTACGCATTTTTGTACAATCAGTTGTAATTTACTAGTGTGGCCTTAGTAGATTATGTTTTCGTAATGATGGAAACATAGTCTTGGTTGTATTTTGAGATCTCGTATCTCCCCTATGTAATTTTAATTTTTGAAATCATTTTGAATTAGAATGTAAATAGGTTTACATTTGTAATTTTTAAAATGTATTTTGAGAAGATTCAAGATGGAGATCGGATGGCTCACTCCCGCTATATGGACCAAGATGGAACATCAAGACAAGCTTCTCGGGTCCAAGGGTGGAATCCAACTTGTATTTTGTTCATTTTGGTAGTTAGGCCACACTAGGTGTTTTATTTTGCGTTTTATTTTTCCATTCTCGTTGCTTTATTCACATGATAGATAATTGCATCATATTCCGCCTAAACCAAACCACCTAAAAATGCATGAAAAATGAATCATACAGTTTGAATATTTTAATCATGGACATATAGATGTCACTCGCTTTTAGGGCCATCACCTTAGTTTAAATCATTCTCGAGTTGCTAGACATTCATTCACTTAAAATGAATTAAAGTTAAGATGATGGGACCTTCCTCTATAACTAAAATTGAGACTAGTCTTTATAGGGAAAACTACTATGAACCCCCTTTTCGTCGGAAGTCATAATATGACCCCTTCTACGTTGGGTAAGTAGTAAGTGTTGACCTATTTTTATCTCAACATTATAGTACGAGTAATATCTCGTGATTATGATGGACTAAAGATAGAATTTACAGAAATTTATCGACCAGGAATACTAAAAGTAGAATTAGCCAAGAGGTTGGCTTATCAATTTACAGAAATTGAGTCTTGGGATCATTTATATAAATCTTGAGGGAGGTCAATTGTATAAAATGCACGAGTCATCGCATTAAACAGTTTTTCATTAGACTCAAATTTAAAACGATGAATACTTATCATATTTATTTTCTTTTTCACAGTTTTTGAATTCGTTACATACAGATATAACTGCTAATAACAAATGGCTGGCCATACTGATGACCCAATGCCAAGTGTCACGCTCGGACGTGAGTCCTGGCTTAAGATTTTCATGGACAATATGAATCCGTCAACGCGACTGAAGAATAACGGGTCCAACTTTGCGGACTGGGAGGCGGCATTACGGAATGCTTGCCATTGCTGACGGTAAGCTCAAGTACTTGACTGAGCCACTACCGCCCAACCCAGGCCCCAATGCAGGAGCCAATGAATCACTTGCTTATAGTGATTTCATGATGGAGGCGGGTGCGATAAAGAACATACTCATCTTTTCAATGGAATCAAATTTGCAAAGGCGATTCATTGCCCATGGTGCAAATAAGATTTTCACCACGCTCTCTAACGAGTTCTCGAAAGCTCCGAGGATCGTTAGCTATGAGCATACATGTCGCTTCTTTGAGGGGAAACTCCAGAAGGGCCAAGCGGTTTGCCCACACATTCTTGATATGATTGAGAATGTCGAGAAACTGGAGGCACTTGGTTGCAAAATCGATGAGAAGATCGTCATTGACCGCGTTCTCCATTCACTTCATGATGGTTTTGCCCTTTTCAGGGCAAATTACTATATGAATGATATGAAAAAGAGTCTTCATCAGCTCCACTCACTTCTCGTACAGACCGAGAGTGATCTGAAATTGAGTGGGAGTCTGAAACAGGACGTTCTCATGGTTGCAAACAAGGGCAAAGGTAAGGGCAAGGCTCAGGCCAACCTAGCTGTAGGGAAGCCGAAATTCAAAAGGCCAGGGCAAGGCAAGAGTGGGCCTGGTGATACTAGCAGTAGCTCACAAGGCAAGACAAAGAGCAAAGAAAACATGGAGTGCCACCATTGCGACATGACTGAGCATTGGAGGCGGAACTGTCCCGTGTATGCTGAAAACGTAAAAGCAGGCCGCGTCACTCCTGTTGGTACGGCCATCTTTTATTCATATGATTGAGATTAACCATGCAAGTTTCGGAACTTGGGTATTAGATACTGGTTGTGGTTCTCATCTGTGTAATCATTTGCAGGGCCTAAGAAACATTACAACTCTCGCAAGGGGTGATGTGGACCTGCAAGTGGGGAATGGAGCAAGAGTAGCTGCCATTTCAGTGGGAACATATGTAATCCAACTCCCGAGTGGATTTGAGTTATTTCTGAATAACTGTTACTATGTACCCAGTTTTTCTAAAAACATTATTTCTGTTTCCGTACTTGATAAGGACGGTTTTTCGTTTGTAATAAAGGATAATAGCTGTATTTTCTCTTTAAACGAAATGATTTATGGTAAAGCAGTTTCCATGAATGGAATTTATGTTTTAGATCAAACCACAGTATATGGCATGTGGTTCGTAAGAAAGCAAAGGTTGGTGACAAAGATCAAACCTATCTATGGCATTGCCGTATGGGACACATAAATGAAAAACGCGTGAAAAAACTCATTGATAATGGGACTATCTCCCCATTTGACTATGAATCTTTTGGCACATGTGAATCATGTCTCATAGGCAAAATGACTCGAATTTCCTTCAAAGGTGTTGGAATGCGCGCTGCTGACCTATTAGGACTCATACATATTGATGTGTGTGGACCTATGTCAATCAACGCTAGAGATGGCTATAGATATTTTATCACTTTCACGGACGATTTGAGTAGATATGGATATGTCTACTTAATGAAGCATAAAAGTGAGTCCTTTGAAAAGTTCAAGGAATTCCAGAATAAGGTTGAAAACCAACTGGATAGAACGATTAAAGCACTACGTTCAGATCGTGGTGGCGAATATCTTTCGAATGAGTTTGATCAACACCTTAAAGACTGTGGTGTAGTACTACAGTTAACTCCACCTGGAACACCACAATTGAATGGTGTGTCCGAACGGAGGAATCGAACATTGCTTGATATGGTTTGATCCATGATGAGTCACACGGTTGTACCTGACTCATTGTGGGGTTATGCTCTTTTGTCAGCTGCTTTAATACTTAACCGAAGTCCGTCTAAAGCTGTAGACAAGACTCCATATGAATTATGGAAGGGAACGGTCCCTAACTTGTCCTTTATTCGGGTTTGGGGCTGCGAGGCTTATTTCAAGTGGAGACCTGACGATAAGCTCGGCCCACGATCGGTCAAGACATACTTTATTGGTTATCCAAAAGGGATGTTTGGTCATTACTTTTACTCGCCTACCGAACATCGAGTTTTTGTTGCGGATAGTGCGACGTTCTTAGAGAAAGAGTTTCTCGAGAATAGGACAAGTAATGGAACCTTCGATCTGTCGGAGATTCAAGAACCAACAACCGAGCAACCAATGGAGGAAACTGTTCCTTCATCATCGGATGCGGTTAATATTCCTTTGGAACCTAGGAGGTCGGGTAGACACTCTATTCATCCAGACAGATACATTGGTATGGTCGAGGAGAATGAGAGTGATAACGTTTTACTCCTAGAGAGTAACGAACCCGCTACCTATAAAGGTGCTATGACTTGTTCCGACTCTAAGCTATGGCTTGATGCCATGCAATCCGAGATGGACTCTATATATGAGAATGACGTATGGGATCTGGTTGACTTACCTGATAAGGTTCGGCCTTTTCAGTGCAAATGGCTTTATAAAATAAAGCATTCTGTAGAAGGACAACCAGATACATACAAGGCACGACTAGTGGCAAAGGGTTTCACTCAAGTGCAAGGATTGCACTATGATGAAATTTTTGCCCCCGTAGTTATGCTGCGTTCCATTCGGATAATCTTAGCGATTGCCGCTTTTCATGACTATGAAATTTGGCAAATGGATGTGAAAACCGCCTTCTTAAACGGTTATTTGGAGGAGGAGTTTTACATGGTACAACCCGAAGGTTTCATTGATCCTAAAAATCCTAAGAAGGTATGCAAGCTTAAGCGGTCCATTTATGGACTTAAGCAAGCCTCTCGGAGTTGGAATCATCGTTTCGACCAGGTGATAAAAGAGAATGGATTTACTCGATCGGTCGAGGAACCATGCTTATATATCAAGTCGAGTGGGAGCAAGATTGTCTTCCTAATATTGTATGTTGATGACATACTCTTGATTGGGAATGACATCCCTCTCTTAACTTCGGTAAAAGTTTGGTTAAAGAACCATTTCCAGATGAAAGATCTGGGCCATTATGGGGATCCGTATCTACAGAGATAGATCACGACGGATGTTATCCCTCAGTCAGGAGTCTTATATAGATAAGATTCTTGAGAGGTTCAGCATGACCAACTCCAAGAAGGGGAACCTTCCAATGGTCTCTGGGATGCAGTTGAGTAAAGCTCAAGCACCAAAGACATCGGAAGAGGTCGAGCGCATGAGTCGGATTCTTATGCATCAGCTATAGGATCGATCATGTATGCCATGATATGCACACGTCCAGACGTGGCATATGCATTGAGTATGACAAGTCGATACCAAGGCAATCCAGGTGAAACACACTGGATGGCTGTTAAGAATATCCTTAAGTACCTACGGAGGACTAAGGATTGGGTATTGAATTATGGAGGTGACACTGAGCTATGCGCAATCGGTTACGCAGATGCTAGCTTCCAAACGGATCGAGATGACTCGAAATCTCAGTCTGGATTCGTTTTTACTCTTAATGGCGCTGCGGTCAGCTGGAAAAGCTCCAAACAAAGTGTTATAGCAGATTCTACGACTGAGTCCGAGTACTATGCTGCTCAGAGGCTGCGAAGGAAGCTATATGGATGCGTCAATTCTTACAGGGACTAACTGTAGTTCCTAGTTCGGATGACCCGATCACCATCTATTGTGATAATAGTGGTGCCATCTTCCAGGCTAAGGAGCCTAAGTCCAGCAACAAGTCTAGGCATGTACAACGGAAGGCTCACATGATCCGAGATTACGTGGAGCAAAGGGAAATAGTGATAGACAAGATTGCTACGGATGATAACGTCGCAGATCCTCTCACTAAACCATTGAGATATGATAAGCATGAAGGGCACGTTAATTCCATGGGAATCAAACGTGTTCCTGAGTTGTATTAGTTGTTTTATATGGATTAGACACCTGTATCTTTTTCATAAAAACTATCTATAAAATCATCGTTTTGTTTTATATTTTATTTTTCATGTGGGTTGTACTGACAACATTGAACACCACAACGTGAACTGAATTACATTATATTTGTTTTGGTCCGTAATCGCCTACATGAGCTGATAACTCTGGTAATTATTCTGTGCAGTCGATTGATGGTGGGTTCAACGAAGCCATAAGTCAACAGTTGACTGATCGATCACATAGGCGAGTTATAATTGATACATCGCAGGACATTTTGTGACGACGTTATGGAGTCCTAAATGTTTCGGAACATTAGGTGCCAGGTCGTGGATAGGACATCCATAGTGTTCCTAGAGTCGATTCTTTTGACTATCGATTGTCTCTTGAGATAAAGGCAGTTTTTGGGGGACTTTGGTTTCTTTCTCATGGTCGACCGTAACAGGAGGCTAAGTAGATTTTCACTGGGTCATTTCATACTGCGCTTGTATCTGCAAGATTCGAGTTGAAGAAAATATCCCACCTTTATCAGGATATGCTATTTCTCAGGGCCACTCGAGGAGCTGTAACTGAAATGCATGGCCATGCTCGAATGAAGATTCGTTTATCAGTTAAGTTACTCTCTAGTCGGGGAAACCACTCTTGATACTGATCACTTGTAAACTACTACCTTTGTGAATACGGACTTTGCAAATTGGTTTAAATTGAGTGGGAGAAATTTATTATGGATATGAGAATCGGTTATCGCACATACACTTGTACGGACAAGTGGGAGATTGTTGGAGCTAGTGTCCTCCACAAGTTTAGGCAATAAACATGAATAAATATCTGTAGGTTCACGGGTATACTTGTGTATAATAATCTTGATTTAACGCTTTATCAAGTAACGGTTTGGCTCTTGCTAGATAAGTTTGACGTTATTGTATACAGATCGGCGGTGATGATCAAATGGTCCCTAAAAGTCACACCTATAGGATGTGTTTGAGAGATGTGATTATTTGAGAAAATAATCATATTGATGCCCTATTATATGACTAAAAGGTTAGTCATTGTATTTGACTAAAAGGTTAGTCAATGTGATGATGAGACGATTATTTAATAATGATTAAATAAAGTTAGCTGAGACGAATTAACTGTAATTCGTAAATTGGATATATAATGTAAGCTAATTAAACATAAACCTTTATAATTAATTGGCAAATTATAAATATACGGATATTTATAATTAATGATGTATTATAATGTCGGTCCATGTAAAATGACGATTATAATATATTACATTATATTGGAAGCTAAGATAACCGAAACAAAAGTATCCAGATACACTCGGGTTTTCGGTCAATGGGTAGTTATTTTGAGGAGAAAAAAATCTCCTCATATAAACCTAATGAGCCGTGAGAAGCAGGAGGTTAAGAGAAAATTCAGATTTTATTTTCTAACCTAATTCACTCACTACTGCCTCCATCATTCACACAGAGACAAAACTTAACATTAACTTTTGACAAAAACACAAAACAAAAGGTTAACAGTAACTTTTGAAAACTTCTAGCAACACAAGGGCATTTCTCATACAGTCTTGGGTGCAACGATTAGGAGGATATCTACCTTGATATCTCTGTTCTTTACGCCAATTGCTAGGACCGGAGGTTGATTTCTAAATCTATACTTTTATTCTTGTTTTCGTTTATGACTAGTATAATCAAGTTATTACTTTTTCGTTATAATCCTATAATAATTGTATTGTGGTTATACCGATTTCCCACAAGGTTCACACATGTAGATTGAAATATTGATGAAATTGGATTTAGGACATGCAAATAATTCATTGTGAGTTCAGAAGAATGATGTGTTCATTACAATCATAGATCAGATGGTCTAGCAGGCTTTTACGCAAATTACTAGGTCTTAATCTACCATGTCATGCTTTGTCTATTCAATTCGCGTATCTCTACCTTGGCAAAGAATTCCATTCTAGTCAATGATGTTGGCCAAAAATCGTTAACTATCGTTATAGTCCAAACATGCATAGACACAATCTTTTAAGAGCACAATTTCTTTATCTAATTGCAATCTTTTAATCAATCTAACATGGCTACCCTACACCCTAGAAAGGTGACTACTCACTCCTGATAATGTTTGAATCTAAGATGATATCAACAATGAAAACTAGGATAAACATGTTTATTTGTTTTTGACAATAATCTAGGACTCTCTATGTGGCGATAATAACGACGCTAATTGACAATCTAGGAAATGAAATGACTATTATAACAACATGAAAATGAATCTAAGATAATATGTAAAGAGAATAACATGCAAATGGAAAACAATAAAGGGCATTAAACAAAGGATAAAGTAGAAATACCTATATGACGATCAAGGACGATAATGACAACAATAATAGAAAATCCTTGCACATAATAATCGATCCACCAATTACAACGCTTGAACCACACAAAGGAGATTACAAGGATGAAATTCTTATTGATCTAAGCTAAAGTTTTGATGTATAAAGGACATAAATAAACTAAGAACTAAAGACTAAAGAAGAAGAAAATGAGAGAAGGGAGGCTAGTTCTCCCTTCTCCTAATCTAAAGAGAAGTGTAAGAAGAGAAGAAAGGATGAGAAGAGGTTGTGTGAGATGTGTTAAGACGAGTGGCTGGAGCATCCTTTATATAGCATTAGGGTTTCGTGGGGAAGGGGTCAAGCATTCATCACATAGGACAAAAATGAGGAAGTCGAAGCAATTGTGCGGATCAGCAGGGATACCCGATCGGGTACACACTTACCCGATCGGGTAAGTTGTCATCTAGAAGCTTTTGAATAACGTTTCATCTCCCTTTGCTTTGACTTGACTTCCATCATCCCCCTTGACCTCTTCAATCGGGTTTGTTTGATAGGATTTGATGTAAAGCGATGAATTCTTCCACCAAATTGATTAATATTCTGACAACTACGAAACTGTCTTTGCTTCTTCTCTCTTTTGAATTAGTGAACTTTCTTGAAATGCCTTTGACTTGGTCAAGCTTGCTTCTTCAAATCGTCGGGTTCTAGGCAAATGCTCGGGAATATAGAAAAAGGGCGTAGAAACGTCACTTTCCCTACAAAACAGGTTAGAACATAGGAATTCGCCTAGAAGACAATATTAGCTCATAAAGTGGCTTAACAAAGCACAAATGACATACAAAACCGAGCTAAATTGGGGGTTAAAATCATACAAATATTCACTTATCAGGCTGAGCAAAAATATATGATACGGTTTTAATATACGGATACGATACGGTATACGGTTTTAATTACATGAATTTCCGGGTACACGATACGAATTTCCATGTATACGATACGGTTTTTTAAAAACCGTATCCGGTCTAGGTCGGGAAAAATCAAAACCGGGTATACGGTTTTTGACACGTTTAATTAAAAATAACAAAAAAAAAGTTTTATGTGAAAATTGGGTTTGATATGGACTATTTGTATGAAACTTTGTGGGTGAATCTTTGGATGTGAAACATGCAATGTATGTATCTACTTTGTGGGTGTCAAAGTTTTATGTGAGGCGATGAAAGTTTTCATTTTGGCATCTTAAAACAAACTTTTCAAGTAGTTCTGTTTCGTAATAATAGGCCTAATAGATTATATAGGCATCCTAGTAATGAGCCGTTACTAATTTTGCGAAATCAAATTTTGAGTTATAACCAATATTAATTAAACTGGATCAGGGTATACGGTTTTTGGGTACCCGGTTTAACCGGGTATACGGAAACCGGGTACCCGGTTAAACCGGGTCGTATCCGAGTATTAATTTTTGGCCTTAAAAAAACCGGGTACCCGATACGGTTATTTAAACCGTATCAGGTACCATGTTTTGCTCACCCCTAATTGTGGGTATGTACCCTTGAGTTTTAAGTTTAGAATGGTTTGGAACCAAGGTTCCTCTGGGATTTCTTCTCCGTCTGTAAGCAGGTGCACATAGCCTGGTTCTGACCGCCGTTTGATGCATACAGGCATTTCGATCATGTTGTATGGCATATTGATCAAGGTTGCACGTTTCGTAAGAGCGCTTGCGAAGTGATTCTCTTCGCAAGGTAGATAAAGATAGGTGACTTTATCAAAGAATTGGGCAAGGTGATCTATCCTAGCCTAATAGGGTGCTAGACTTTCATTTCGAATTTTCCATGATCTTGTAACATGGTTATTGATCAAGGAAGAGTCTCCATGAACTTGAAGATTCTTAATACCTAAACTGACTGCTGCCTGTAGGCCAATGAGACAAGCTTCGTATTCTGCTGTGTTATTTGTCATCTCGAAGTCGAGTTTGACAGAGAGTGGTGTATACTCCCCTTCAGGAGAAATGAGCAATACTCCCACTCCAAATCCTCTTAAATTTAATGCGCCATAAAAAAAAGGTCCTTGGAGTCTAAACAAGTCTGTAGTATGTTCTCAACTGGAAATGACCACATGTCTAATGCTTGGGCATCGTTGATAGGATTATTTGCGAAAAATTCAGCAACGGTGCGTCCCTTTATGACTTTCCGAGGTATATTCTTGAGATCGAACTCTGAAAGCATTAAGGTCCATCTTGACAAACGTCCAATGAGAATGGGTTTCTCGAAAAGGTATTTGACGGGATCCATTTTAGAGTACACCTTGACGAAGTAGCTAAGCATGTAGTTGCGTAGCTTCTTTGTTACCCACACAAGCGCAAGGCATGTCTTTTCTAGAGGTGTGACAACCCTCGCGAATGCGGAAATAATAAACAAACAAGCATGTGAATTATATTGCGGAAATAGGTAGTTTTTAAAAACTTTTATACATGCCAGTTAAATAAAACGAGGAGTGTCAAAATATTACAACTAAGTGCGGAAAAAAAAATAAAAAGAGAGAAGTCTCTTCAAATGTTAACAGAGAAAAAGGTTTAGCAAATAAGCTAAAATCGTCTTCTAGAAGGTAATCTTCCAGACAACGCAGCTTAGCCACACCCGAACCCTCAAAAATATCATATCCAAAAAGGCATCCAAGCAAGCAACCTGTTCATTCATGAAAAACATGAACGCCACAGTCCGTGGGGAGTAACTCCGGGTTCTCCCAGCCATATCACCTTTAACGTACATATAAGGAAATACAAAAGTAGAGCATGCATATATAGATATACATGTGAGTTACGATAAGAAAAGATAGGCAATACAATATATAATGATAAGATCATATGGAAATCAATTCCGAAACCATCATGTTATTCAAAGGCTCGGGAAGGACACTCTTAGGCAATCGAATACGCTCACTAGGGCTTGCATCCATCACCGGTTAGCGGTATAAGATTGATAAGATTGAGACTCGACAGACAAACCAGTCAAGTCATGCGATGAATCACAAATATCCAAACATATTTACCATTCCATTCACGAACCAAGGGACCTTGACGGTGTGTCAAGTCATGCAATGACCATGAATACAATCATGAAATCACGCATTCAAAGACAACGACACAAAGACGACTCTCTCACGGTAAATGAAACGCACTAGCATCGTGGACATGGCAAGTATGATTAAAAGGCATCCACGGAATAAAGCATTTCCCGGAACGCATACACGATAAAGCATTTCGCATATGTAGACTAATTTCCTCCTGGTAGGACGACGATAATAATACGTTCCTAGTCTAAATCTGGCCAGACTCTCGGAATAAAGCATGTTCCGATTCGACATGAGATAAAGCATTTCGCACCCAAGACTCGGTCTTACAATATATATGCCGAGTACCCCAAATTCGGTAGATCAATTCACGAAAGAGGCGGAAAAGAGCACAAGCCTCATAACAAGCGGTACGCTACATGCAAATAACACCACCTCGCAAGTACACAACATTTGACGGCCGGGTCGATCAACGCATAGCGTTCAACTACCAACAACGTCGTCGTATGCCCACTAACACATGCATTTAAGCAGTAGGATACCTCTCCGTTCCGACATTCCAGCCTTACGAACGGGAAGGTAGCCAAGGGAATGAGAGTACAAAGCACAAGACAAAAATAGTGCTCAAACCGTATCATTTGTAAAAACCGACTCAAAGTGGGACATAGCAAAAACCGTCACAAAACATGTGATACAAGCGAAGGAAAATATCATATATCAAAAACATGAATCAATACATGATACCCAAGCATTAGACCAAGTTTAAGAAGCATAATAAATAAGAAACATAGATAACTCTCCAAAACGACAAGTTTGGAAACTAACTTATACAAGGGTTCACTTCAAACTGTCATAACTATAGTTCTAGATATGGGAATTCAGAGATTCCAAGTCGAGGTGATAGCTTATCCTCTTACGGTTCCAACGAGTGGTCACAAGCCCAAAACAAGCAAGTAACGAAGGAGATATGATCATTCTACCAAAAAGGGTCAGTGCAGTGAAACTGCACAACTCACGACCGTGACTTGTATTTCACGACCGTGAGATGTGTTACCAAATCACCCGTGAGCCTTCACCAAAATTCAATCCTATCATTTCCAATTCTCATAATCCATTTCTAAT
>JAIUZE010048486.1:0-31493 GCA_022085475.1 Heliosperma pusillum
AAACGGTCATAACTAGAGTTCTAGATATGGGAATGCAGAAATTCCAAGTCGAGGTGATAGCTTATCCTCTTACGGTTCCAACGAGTGGTCACAAGCCCAAAACAAGCAAGTAACGAAGGAGATATGATCATTCTACAAAAAAGGGTCAGTGCAGTGAAACTGCACAAGTCACGACCGTGACTTGTATTTCACGACCGTGAGATGTGTTACCAAATCACCCGTGAGCCTTCACCAAAATTCAATCCTATCATTTCCAATTCTCATAATTCATTTCTAATAACTATCAACAATCAATATTCATCATCCACAATCATCAAATAACAACAATCATCATCCATAACATGATTCCTAAACTTACAAATCGTATTCTAATACGATTTCTAGCATATAAGCATGTAAAACACGTAAATGATATCGAGTAACCCTTCACCGTTACCTTTACGCGTCTTTAATCGATTCTAAATCTTCCTAGTCTCCACCTACATACAATTAGATAATAAAAGACGAATATCATTCACCTTGAGAAAGACGGATAATTTAAAAAGCGAGAAAGACGGTAATTTTATTACCAAAACGGATAGAGGAAGCTAAGAGGGGAAGAATAAGACGAACTTACGTGAATTCCAATAAGAAACAAAGGAGATACGGTGATTCAAAGATCGGAAAGTGTATGGAGGCAAGGGTTTTGGTTTGGGTTTCTTAGTGATGAAGTAATGTGTTGTGTTTGTGAATGAAAAATAGACTAAATGGTAGTATGATATTTATAAGAAAAAAGTCAACAAAAGTCAAAGACGACTCAAAAGTCAAGAAAAGTCAAAGACGACTCAAAAGTCCAGAAAAGTCAAAGACGCCTTAAGACGGGATTCTCATGGAATCTCGCGGAAATTCCAAATACGAACTCGGAAATTCTAAATTCGACTCGGAACATAAAATTCTATATTAAAACTTAAATTTGTTGAAAAGTATCCGTAAAAATATTTTTACTAGAAAAATAGGGTACATTTGCGGGTGTTACAGAAACTAAGTTCTAAAATAAATCTAAAATTACGCTAAGTAATATCCGTAGAATATTATTAAGATAAAATATGGTACATTTGCGGGTGTTACAATCAATATCAATTCTCTACAAATTTGTTACCTAAAACAATCATTACACAAACAATTACTAACTACTTTATTCAACTTGTCTCAATCATCTATTTTTTCCCCAATTTTCCACAAGTTTAGGGTTAAGTTTCATACTAATTCAGTAAGATGATTAATAGGTTGATTCTATAACTTAATAGAGGAACAAATATAATTAGGAAGATAAAAATATTAATTAGAATCCGAGGCATTAAATTAGGTTGGGTCTTAATAAGAAAATCCCTAATTTGATTGATGAACAAACCCTTTGCTTTCTCTCTCTAAAATATATGTTTAAGGCTTTAAAGTGAGTAAGAATTATGAATAAAAAGTCTAACTTATAGCTTTAGAAGGCTTATATAGGTCTTATGATAATTAGAAAGAGATTAGAAAAAATATTGAACTTAAAGGAATACTAATCACGAGCAAATATGCGAGAAAAATACAAATTGCTGAAAATATGCTCGACTCGATCGAGTGCTACCAACCCACTCGACTACTCCATCGAGTACCACTTTTACTCTATCGAGTACAACTTGACAGAAACATCCCCAACTCTCAATAAAAGTTACTCAATCGAGTGCCCTTGCACCTACTCTACCGAGCATCCCAAGAAATAGTAAGGTATTACAATCTTCTCCCTTTATAATGAACTTCGTGCTCGAAGTTCGCTCACACTCAAAACTGTCACGCTGCCACACCGTCGACACTGTCTTAACCACATACACTTACACTCCGCTCACTTTATAGCAAAACCAATAAATAATAATATGACAACTTATACTAGCAAAAGATCACAACTAATACTAGCAAAAGACCACACGACAGCGCCTAGGCCGGGTCGTATGGACCACACGACCTGACCATGTAATTTTTTTTCCATTGCATTTGTCTTGTCAAGATAAGTGATTTGAAAAAAAAATTATCCAAAACGGACACCCGAGCGCTAAGTTATGGCCGTTTAAAGTTTTTTCGTTCTTAATCGTCAATATTTTTGTCTCGATTTAAATCGCTATTATTTATCGTTCAATTTATTAATATCGTCAAGTGAAAATGTTGGCGGAAAGTATGGTTTTTTAGGATCGTTGTATGATGACATTAGTTATTTTTAAAATACCAGTCGTAATATAACAATTCAAAATTGAAAATGACGTATTTGAAAGACCGTCATATGAGTTAAATTGATTATATTAAAATTCGTCACCGAAACTCATTTCCGATAAACGATATTTTAATTTTAATAAAATAAATAATAAAAATCAGGGGTAAACTTGGAAAGTAAAATAAAACATAGAACGTAACGTAAAAAGTAAAAGAGGGGGCGTGATATAGCCGATCTCATTGACAATCGGACAAGGTATGAGTTGTTGATGTATTTGTACCTGGAAAGGAAGACCACAAAAAAAAGATGATTTCGAAATTGTGCATGAGTCCTAAAAATAGTGTCAACTCTGAATCATGTCCTCACGGTTAACCTTTGTCACACGTGAAACCCCACCACTCCAAAACAAGAAAAATACAATGATGAGATCCAAAAGACGAAAGAATTGAAAACCAAAAACTGAGTAGCAAACATCCTGTGTATGTGTATAGCAGCGAGAATGATGACACACATAATGAACGCAGTTGGAATGTGGAGCCGTGGTGGTTTCGAGGTGAATTCGATAGCAGAACACTTACCATTTGGATCATTATGGTGGATGATATACGCAGGAGTATCATGTGTTTTGGTACTATTTGCTGGGATTATGTCTGGCTTGACTCTCGGTTTAATGTCACTTAGTCTTGTTGATCTTGAGATTCTTCAACGTAGTGGCAATCCTTCTCAGAAAAAACAAGCTGGTTTCTTTCTTTCTTTCTTTCTTTCTTTCTTTTCTTCCTTTCTTTTTATTTCCAATTTCCAAATGTTAACAGTTTATTATTATGTCTGTGTTCTGTAGCTGCCATTCTACCTGTTGTTCAGAAACAACATCAGCTTCTAGTCACATTGCTCCTCTGTAATGCTTGTGCTATGGAGGTAACTAACTAACTAACTAACTAACTAAGTACCCTCTATAAACATTCATTTTTTCCTTATTACCAACTACTTCAATTCTGCGTCCCATTTTCGATACATAGCTTGCCCCTCCGCTTGTCTCGCTTATTTACCTATACTGAATTAAATGCGGATGCAAACTAACAGAATTCCTTGCAGGCTCTTCCTTTATACCTCGACAAGCTTGTCAACCAGTTTGCTGCTATTGTCATGTCAGTAACTCTTGTCCTCTTTTTTGGAGAGGTAAACATGCTTAACTTATGCTCTTGTATCCTCTTCCTTTTTTTCACTTTCTTTTTTGCAAGTCATTTGCAAAGCAATTTTTCCGAATTGTTTCTATCTTAGGTTATTCCTCAAGCCATCTGCTCCAGATATGGACTTGCAGTTGGTGCAAATTTTGTGTGGCTTGTGCGCGTGTTAATGATAGTCTGCTATCCAATTGCCTATCCTATAGGAAAGGTACTGCTTTGACATCTACCTTAGCTAACCCTCTTTGTAATTGTATCGAATTCCATGTCTCTACTTGACTACTTGGTTCAAGTTAACTATGATGCTTTTATGTTGCTCTTGTTTTTTTTTTCATTTGGAAAACTTGTTAGTGAAGTTGGGTTTCTGGATTATTCTGCTGACCTTAATGAGTTAATGCTACCCAAAATCATTATCGTTTGTAGAATAGATATGAGAAACCGATAAGATTTTTATGTTTCCTGGTCAATTGCAGCAGATCTGATAGAGCTGTGTTTTTTTTTCAGCATGGTCTAAGTCTCTAACTATGTAGGCCTGTAGCTATATAATTTTTACATATACTCCACAATCTCCGAAAAAAGGGAGAAATAAATAACTACGAACTGGGGAGAGAACCTATTGTATAAGAAAATGGCAGTATAACAAAAATAGAGATAATTATACACAATATAATGTTTTTGCCTCTGAGGTAGTAATTTTTTTTCTAAACAATGTGAAAGGTATGTTACACGATGAAACTTATTTTCTATCGCCTTAATAATTTGTGCCAAAGAAACGGTTTCCTTTGGGAAAGGGGATAATAGTATGAAAGTATAGCATTAAGATTTGGAATCAAACTAGATAGAGTGTAGGAAACTGGCATTAAGCCTAATTTCCCTAAAAAGAAATTAGTGTTCAACATTATTCTTTGGCTGGAACCTGAATGTTAAAGATTTCAGGCTAGCTACCGTATTTTTCCTGATCTCTTATTTGCTCTTTTCTTTTTCTTTGATATAAGAAAGCTTGAGGAAGCATAAACGAGTATAATCATGATAGGAAAACAAGGCTTTCGCTTCAAATTTTAACAAGCTGTTTTGGAGCTTACTACTTTTAAAGTTCCAACCCATGTGGAAGCGTATCTTGTGCTTGCTACAGCAATGGCTTTCTAGCAATGCTGCAAGAACAAGTGTGCATACCGTTTGGTTTTTCTTGTTCTTTTGATCTGGAAAATGGTAAGCTAATTCTTAGCGCAACTAAAGTTCAAAGTTGAAGAAACTGAGGGTTACTGAGCAGAAATACACCGTTGCTGGACAAATTTGGTGTTTATACTTCATATAGTACTACTTGTGCCATAATTTCTTAGTTTTCATTTTGGGATGTCCATGAATAAACTTGCTACTTGGAAGATTTTCCTTTCTGTATGCTATTAGTGGGTATTATGGTTTAATTTATCAGCCTGTGATCCCATATCTTTCATCAACTTATCCACAGTATTATATTAATCAATTTTTGTGCTAGACATACTAGAAATTGTATTCTTGGATAAAGGAAGCAGTTTAATTTTTTTTTGTCTCTGCCTCTTGGGAATGCATTGATTATCTACCATCTATCTTATACTTGCTATCTGTGGATTAAATCTTGATAATGTTTCCTTTTTCTGAACGATATTGAACCATTTAGGACATAAGCCTACCTGGGCTGATTACTTCGTTTCCATGACTTACAATGTCAGGTTCTAGACCATTTACTGGGTCACAATGAGGCACTTTTTAGACGTGCGCAATTAAAAGCTCTTGTCAGCATTCATGGTATGGAGGTAAATGACATTAAAGGCACCGAAGCTTACTATTCAAATGAAATGTGCCTGAAATTTTATCAAATATTCTCATTTCATTCATGCTTACTTTCATCAAGTATAGGCTGGTAAAGGAGGCGAACTCACCCATGATGAAACAACAATTATAAGCGGTGCTTTGGATCTAACCGAAAAGGTGAATCATCCTGTATATCTTTTTATTTTTTTTTAAAAGAAGAGTAAATTTTTATCATAAATACTACTACCTCCATTTGAGCGTCGTTGGACTTTGTTCTCCTCATTTAAAGAGTGAAGGGAGGACGATTCATTGAAATGAAGGGAGTAGTAAAGAATAGGCTTCCTCACATCATGAGTTCTCATCTTTAAACTCTTTTCCAGTTTTCCTTTCTAAATACAATTCGGTTTCTCTGATAATCTCTGTACTTTGAGCACAATATAAGGCAGCAGCATCATACTACATTGTGGAGTCGACATTCAATTTATTGACTTATTCCGCTGTTGTCTTTTTGTACTACGCTGTGATCCAGACAGCTGAGGAGGCAATGACGCCTATTGAGTCAACATTCTCTCTGGATGTGCATTCAAAGCTGGACTGGTAATTTCTTGAACAACTATTCTCACTGATCAGAAAAATATGAGTTGATATAAGAGGGGCTTATTTGATTCAATAGTAAGAGGGAAATGAAAGGAGGAGAAGGGGAGGGAAAGGGGCTAATGTCGTTTTCCTTCAAATATAAAGGATTCCTTCACTTGTCTCCCCTCCATTTCCATCCAATCCAATCTACTAATCAAACACAAGAAATTGTTGCCTCTCCTTTCCGCTCTCTTCAAATCCCTTCATACACACAAGGGGTAAATGTCCTTTGGCATCATTACAGCCTTTCGTACTCCCGTGGGTGACAGCTGTTTGTTCTGATAGATGTTATGATGTTGGTCAACTTAAATTTATTTAATTAAATTGCTTTAAACTTAAATTCCCATGTTAGTACAGGTAGTCAAAATACAATAACTCTTCACATAGTGGTTAAGATTAAGACCTTGTTTGGATATAAAAATTGGATGGAAAGGGAGGGAAGGGAAGGAGCTCAAGGAGGGAAGGGAAAGGGAAGGAATGGAAGGGGAGGGAGAATGGGGAGATGGTTTTCCCTTCAAATCATTCCTTTGTTGGACGGGAAATAATTTGGCTTGGAGGAAGGAAATAGAGGGATCCATTTTCCTTCCCCTCCAAATCCCTCCATCACCAAATTCACCACTTTGCTATCCAAACAAAGAATATTAGCTCCCTCCCTTCCCTTTCCTTTCAAATCCAACCATCCAAACAAGGCCTAAGTTATTTGGTACTATCGGTTCTATGTTCGAATCCCTTCTCCTCACTGTATAGTATACCCCTTGTGCCTCATTCTTGAAAACACCAGTTAGTCCACACAACACCTCTCTTGGCTTGTTGACCTATGTTTCACTATGCCTTATGCCTTATTATCATCAAAAAGGATTTGTAGAGCTTCTTCAAGTTGCATTGAGGTATTTAAGGTGTTTAACCTCCCACTTCTAGACTAGCATTCTTTTTCTTGTCTTCTTCTAGGGAGGATGGACCCATGTCTCCTTAGTTTTCTTGACTTCGGGACAGGCGAATAGCCTACTTAGGAGGTGTCAGTGGATAAAGCATTGAGGTAAGGTTCTAGACAGTGATACTGTCATCTTATGACATCATATAAAAACCGCAGCCTTCATGAATATGTTCTTAGGATCAACCTTAAACCGACTCAAAAGTTGAACCATCAATACTTTACCCTTGTGCCTATCCTGACTGCTTGCTTGGACTCAGCACTATTGACATGTTGCAAATTTATGACTAGATAAGTGTAGCTGCCGGCAGGTGCCTGTCCTGTGGTGAAGGTGTAGAGTATCTTTCTGTTCACATCCCCAGGTCCATCTAACTATAATAGTCCATCATTTCGCCATTTTAGTCTTCTTGTCAGTTCACTAGGTGACTACTGGTACTGTGCTCTTGTCTTAGACGAAGTGCCATACTAAGCTAGAGAAAAATTGCTACATGTGATACCAAGCACTGACATTTAATTATTCGATTTTTTAATTCAGGGAAGCAATGGGAAAAGTTCTTGCAAGAGGACATAGCCGTGTCCCTGTCTACTCAGGAAATCCCAAAAATATAATTGGTCTATTGCTGGTTGGTGTTTGTTTCTCTTATTTACTTTTACTTTGGATATGAAAGCGGACCACCGTCATTAGACTGATAATATATTTGGTTTTTCCTAATCTACATTGTGAATTGCTTTCATCCAGGTGAAAAGTCTTCTTACTGTGAGAGCAGAAACAGAAACCCCAGTCAGTGCAGTTACTATTCGCAGAATTCCAAGGTACACCCCTTAAACCCTTACTATACTATACTTGGCAATCAGGTTATTCAGTCCGGGTTACTATATAGTCAGGTAGTGTCTGGTGTGCTGTATGGGGTCTTTCATTCAGGCTAGGTTAGTTTTTGTGTTATCAGTTATGGATCTGGTCAGTTAAATTATTATTATTATTTTTTTTTTTGGTGCAAATGTAAGCTTTGATTAATACGGCACTAAGCCATTCAAACCACAATCCTTTTACAAACTAGAACAATCTACTAGCTCATACAAAAACAACATAACCATACAATAAGCTTAAACTACATAAGTTGCCTATTTCTAAACCATACAATCTCTTCACGCTTTATACTACCAAGCTCTAGTTGCATTAGTCTTAACTTTGCTTGAACACAAACACCCTGAATCAACTTTTCAGGCCGCTGGACATAAGCCTCCAACCTGCATTTGTTCCTGCATTGCCAGATACTATAGTAGACTGCCACTATTAAAGACCAGTAGACCTTCCTGATGAAGCCCGTCCCCATTCTCATTCTGATCAATGCTGAAGGAGAATGATCTCCATTGTGCCTGACTTGAAGCCACTCATCTAAACATTCAAAGCACTTCTTTGCAAAACAGCAACCCTGGAAAAGATGTTGATGATCTTCAGTGTTGAACCCACACAAAAAACAGTTTAGATTTCCTGTAAAACCTCTTCTATGCAGCCTGTCTAAAGTAAGCAACCTACCCTTGAAAGCCAGCCAATAGATGAAGCAATGTTTAGGAATGTTAAACCTATTCCATGTGATACAATACCAGTCCACTCTAGTATTAACATTCACAGCCAGCCAATTGTACCCTTTAAGAATGGAGTACCCTTCCTCCTCCTGCCATTCCTCAGATTGAAGCCCCTCCTTAAGAATCTCCTTAACTCCACATATCTTTCTCCAGGCCCAAGAGCTTGAGCTACTGGGAACATATGAGAGCCAATTCCTCCCTTTCAAATATATTTTATCTATCTATTTAATCCAAAGGTGATCCTTCTTGAGCATGATCCACCACACTAACTTCCCAACAGCAGCAATATTCCAAATAGTACTATCATAAATGCCTAGTCCCCCTTCCTTTTTACTCTTGCATAAAATACTCCAAGCAACAAGGGGAGCCTTTGAGTATGTATCCTCCCCTTCCCAAAGAAAGTTCCTGCAGAGGGCCTTGAGAGTATCAAGGACTCCCACAGGTTAAATTATTTTCAGTTTGCCACTATTCAGGCTTTGTTCCGTATTATTCGTTTCAAGCCATTTCCGAGTCAGGTCAAATTAAGTTCAGGTCTGCCATTTGGAGTTTTACGTTTGCGTTTGGGATTTTGTGTAGCTCTGCCAGTTCTACTCAAGTTGCTTTTCATATCCTAATTTGAGAAATGTTATGGGAATTTGTTGCATGGTTCCTAGGGTGCCAGCTGATATGCCCCTTTATGACATATTGAACGAGTTCCAGAAAGGGAGTAGCCATATGGCAGCAGTGGTGAGGAATAAACCCAAAAGCAACTGCACCCATGGAAACAGTGTAATACATTCCGGAGACATTAAAGTCACACATAGAAATTCTCAACTGACAACTCCATTACTCGCCAAGGAGGAGGCGGGTCCAGAAAATGTAACCATTGATATTGAAAACAATTGGAAGAAAGTAAGTGTGAATGGGCAAAGTGTTTCTCTATTGCCAACAGAGGCTGATGATGGTGAGGTTATTGGCATAATAACACTTGAAGATGTTTTTGAAGAACTCTTGCAGGTCAATATATAAATCATTTTATTTGCTTATTCATATCATTCTCTGAATTTCCTCATAACTTGACAAGTTCTTCCTAATTTCAGGAGGAAATTGTTGATGAGACCGATGAATATGTTGATGTGCATAAACGGTAATCAATTGTTTAATTCTAAAGCATTAATTTCTTAAAACAAAATTTAATAACAAAAATTTCATCGTTTGCGACATCTTTCGATAATTATCTCACCTTGCAAGTTCTATGAATATTATCCAAAGTTTGATATTTTGTCTTTAAAGTGGTCCAATACTAAACAAAACTAAGTTTTTCGGTCGAATCAACAAAAAAATAACAAACTATACGTGTTTTAATGTTAATTCGATCTAAAAATAAATCGCGGTAAGTGGGGGACCATTTATGTGTTACAGTCTCAGACTTTAGATGATTTTTGTACAATTTGTAAGGTGTGTTTGGAATTAAAAAATGTCATGAAATTGGATTACTCTTGTTTATTTTTTTTTGGATAGTTGGAGTTATTGCTAAAGATTAGTGAGCCCTATTTTTCTGCTGCTACAGAATCCGTGTGGTTGCAGCAGCAGCAGCTGTCTCTTCGATTGCACGAGTTCCGTCATTAAGAAGGTTGGCGACAGGATACAAGGGACCGGTAAGTTTACTCTGACCTGCTTTGATCGAAGCTTCAACGCAAAATGCTTTAATAAGACCGGGTGTACAACCTACAACAACGACATCCTATATTATGCCTTATTTATGATAGCAACAATCACTACGGAGTATGTTGTATATACAAAAATCTTACACAAGTCCAACTCAAGATGACATCAAGTTGTCTCATGGAGTATTTTATAAGAAGATTATGCAACCCTCTTTTAGAAGAAACCCCTTTTAGTGAAATGCTAGTTTTGTTTGTAGGACCTCCATGAACTACTACACCTTAGGATTCGCTTGGAATGGGAGTAATTATTATGAAAGTAATGGAGCTAAAATAAGAAGAAATGGGAGGAGATTGGTGGTTTGCGGTGGTTGGAAATGGGAGGTGAGGGAGAAATTATTGCCTCCATGCCTCCATGGGGAGGTAATGCATTATTTAAGGGGGAGGTAGGTAACTATTACCTCTAAATGGATGGACTATTACACTATATTCCCCCATTTCTATCTCCAACCTAGTACCTAATAGTTATACGATGTCATTTACATTAGCAGTTAAACCTAAATCTTTAGAAAGGCTTCTCGTGGTCATCTTTAGAAGTAAGCTCTTGTAAGACTATTCTATAATAAGATTATCACGACTCATGAGACCGTCAAACTTGGAATATGCTTCATTCTCCAACATTTATCAAATGCTAACTAGTGATACAAAATGTCTCAGTAAGAAAAATGACCTTGGTCGATGATGAAATGATTCATTAAAGATATTAAAAATGGTTTCAAGATATTCTTATTGTAAGACTGGTCTAGTATGAGAATTTGCGTCGAAAACCTTGTCCTGACCACTGTAATCCTGCTTCTACAGTAGTAATCAGTGAAGTTTAATAATTTATTGTGCTTTTTTTATATGTGCATGTTATCCTAATGTCAAAGTCGGTTGCTCTTTTCACAGGGCGGACCTAACAAACAAGGACAAACGCCTCGCAAATCTAATTCCGATTTACCTTCTTCCGAAAGCAAGGAATAAAATTTTGAAATCCGATGGTAGAAAGCTTTCCTCAACGAGTGTTCGATTACCAATGAGTTCTTGGCCGAGTCGTAGAGAATGAGTCATGTGTATGATAAGAAAGAGGTTCGAAAAGCAGTGTTTGATTATAATGAATGAAAATTTCATTTGTGCAATAACTTATTTGTAAATTGACAAGGTCTTTCTTTAATCCATCCTATTTCCGTATAGGCCTTTCTTTAATTTGCATCCTATTTCCGTATGCCTTTTGTTGATCACCCCTTTTTACATGTTGCTTAAACTCTTCATTATCACCCTTAGGCATAGAAGGTCAACATTGTAGTGATGGATTACATTAGGGTGGGTTGCCTTTGAAAAGGCAAAGAACATGTCTGCCAGCTTGATTGATTGGCTGTGTGTTGAGCATTTGCTTCTCCAACATCTTTATGGCAGTATCCTTAGCTTGCTCGTTGCTGGGTCAATAAGGAAGATGTCATGGACTTCATTCCGCCATCTCATTAGAGCCTTGTGTTGCTTCAATTTGGGGAGTTGGGATAAATTGTTGTTGTGGAGTGAGGGAAGGTTTTTGGAATGGTTGTTGAGTATTGAGATTGGTCGGGATGTACAGTTGTGGCAGTGGGTTTCCGCACATTCTGTTTGCGGTAGGAGAAGTCAGGGTAATTTTTTGTTCCTTCATTGTAAAAGTTGAAGTACGGGTTATTTTGCTTGAAGGACTGAAAGGCATTAACCAGCTTCATAGCTTCCTAACAATTTTGGCCAATATGCCCAAAGGTACCACAATTAGCCTCCACATATCCCGAAATAGCAGCAACTTTGGCCTTCGGCTGAACTTTTGGAGGAACTACTAGCTTCTTGATTATCAACCCAAAGAGTCAGGCAACCAACTATAGAGAAAAGAGGTTCATATGATCAACTTCGTGAACAACGGCCATAACTTGTGTCGCTCATGGCTTGCCCAATTAGTTATTATTGATAGCCATTTGCTCAATAACATCACACCCCGTGATAGTGTTAACGCGAGTGAAATTTCCATTAGCGGCTGAATCCAAAATATGGCGGGACTCGGGTTGCAGGCTTCCATGATTAAGAAAGTATTATCTACCCATGATGTGGGTAGGCTCTCACCAGTTCATTATACATCTTTCATGCTTCATATAAGGATTCTCAAACCCTCTAGTAGAACCTAGTAATCTGTGTCCTCGGTAAAGCAGTACGCTCAGGAGGGAAGAACTTCTAGCTAAATACTAGGACTAAAGTATCCCAATAAGTAATGTTAAAAGCCATACGATTTAGCGCATTGATCCACATTAGCTTTATCCTTAGGGAGAAGGTAAAAAGTAGCTCCATTAGCTGTTTTTAAGTGATCCCCTCGTGTGTGATTAAAGACCAACAACCACATAAATTAGAGACATACATGACGTGTTGAATCATTGGTTAGGTTGGCGCCAAACTGATTATTTTGAATGGCATGTAGAAGATTGGCATTGATCTTGAAGTTCTTGACAACAAAATTGGGTATTGGGTTACTTAGTGGTATCTAATTCGCAGTAGGAACTGTGATGAATCCATAAATCTTGGTAGGGCGACAAGTGAACGATGGATACCTTTTTATGGAGCTTGTGTATCCCTTTATGAGCTCGTGGTGTATGGCCTTAAATGTACTGAAGCCTTTCGCTTGTTGAAGTTCCCCAAAGTAGTTTCGTTGAGCACAAAGTGTTTTAAACCACTCCTTTACAAAATCACACCTATATGCACATAATAACATATAATCATACGCTATGACTAATTAGTTGCCCAATTATTATCAGTTTTTACCCCTAATTTCAAGGGTTTAGTCTCATAAGATTCAATAAAATAAACCCCCCTCCCCGCCCAAATCCTAGGGTCAAATACCTTAATAATCAATAGAATAAAGACTACTAATTACAATCTTACAAAATAGATAAAGAATAGACCAAACATACCAATTGAAGGAGTAAATATGAACATTTTTTAATAGATCTACTAATTTCCTCTTTAGAGGATAATAGAGTGATAATAGGGTTTTAAGATGAGTTTAGGATGAGAAGATCTGATTGTCATAGAGAAGATTGATATATAGTTAATTTAGACCGCTTCCCATCTTTATTCTCATACTTTTTGACTCTATTTTAAAAGGTTTTAGCGTCAGACTACTTGCATTTTACCCCTTATTCCATGTGCTCTTATACTATAAATTCCCGTCTCATCTTGTAGATTTTAAGTCAAGGAAGAGGCAAGACAAAATGAGGAGCAAGACGTCGTCGCATAACGAGAAGATTGGAGCAAAGAAGAGGAGAAAAAGAGGAGAAAGGGCTCCTAACGATTGGACCACTGGTGGCCGATACACCGACCAGGAACACCCACCCCTCTCACAAGGAAGGGCAAAGGAGAAAAAAAAGAAGCTGGAGTCGGCAACCAGCGGCTGACCAACCGGCACCCTCACCCAACCTCCCAGAAAAGAAACAAAAAAAAGAGAGTAGGGTGTTCCTACCAGCCGGCCGACAACCGGTCCACTGGCAGAGAACCACACAGCCTTTGCGAAAGACGAAAGAAGAAAAGAGTATGGTGTCCATTGATAAGCATTTAATTAGTCACGTTTTTCCCTCATTTTCGTCCCCATTTTGGTCCGTTTACACGGATTTGCGTGCCCTAGATTGCATTCTGCTTCCCGTTTTCCCGTGCTATGAATATCGGTCTTAATTTGTAGGAATTAAGGCGGAAATGAAGAAATCGGAGCAATAGGGTCTTGCATGAGTCGGGATTCGAAGATGAGATGAAGAAGTGAAGAATTGAGTCATCAGGTGGCCCAGGCCGGGCCCCAGACCGGCGGCCGGTCAACCGGCCCAGACCACCACTCTACAAATGAAAGAAGTTGAAAAAGAGAAGAAAAGGCCCAGGTAGCGCCGGCCGGCCTACCGGCGGCCGGTCGACTACCCGGCCTACACCTACATCAGAAGGCATATGGGAGTGTAAACGTGCTCCAGGCCGGTGGGGGACTGGCGGCCGGTCGACCGGCCCAGACCCCCATTCTCCATACTTAGTGAAATTTTGAGGATTTTGAAGACGGAGTTCCTGAAGTCACTGATGTGCTCCAGGCCGGTCAGAGGCCCGGCGGCCGGTCGACCGGCCGGGAACGCAACATCGCAAAATCCGCCTCTTCTTCTAATTTCTTCCTTAATTTCGAGATACCTATATATACCCCCCCTTATTATTTTGTAAGCAGTTTTTACATTCTCCTTAGCACGAAACCCTAGAAATTTGTAACCCAAATTAATCCCTAATTACTCTCCTAATATTTCCCTAATCTAGTTTAGTTTCTCATTTCAAGTTGTTGAATCTAGTCTTTCATTTCAGTTTTGGGGTTTGTATTGAAGACTTGGGTGAAGACATTCCCCCATATTCATCAATATAAGCTTTTGTTTGGTATTAAATTTCTCATCTTTTTTATTGTTTATGCAATTAATTTCCATTTCTAGTTTATAGTTCATCTTTTGATTGTTATCATTATTCTTCTCATAGCATAATGTTGATTGAACTCCCCCTTCCCTTTAGTGCTTTGATTCCCTTTACCATGTGTGAGTAGATTATCCTCTAGGGTTTAGGGGGAGCCTAAGGGAGAATCATACGGGGTATTAGGTTGGTTAATTAGTAAGTTTGTGGTAAATGATTTGGGTATTGCCCATATGAACACCAAGTGTTTGATGAAATGGGTGAACGAAAGTTGCCATTTTATCAAACATGGTTTGATTTTCTCTTAAGCGACGGTGGTAGAGACGATTAGACTAAATGTTTATATGGGTGATTTGAGACAAATGCGATGGCTTTGTTGATGATTATCGATTGTTGAGACATTAGCAATCGATTTTACTCGAATTATTTACCCCTTTGCTAGTTACCCAACTAACCCATTAATCCCCCTAAGGTGAACCCTTCACCCTAGTCTTTCCCTTAATTGTTTTCGTCTTTATTACTTAGCGATTACTTGTTTTTCCTAATTTTTAGTTAACTTTCCTATCCGTCATATTTTAGGCTAGAATAGGATTCAATCGAACTAGTAGTTGACCCCACCATCCTTGTGGTTCGACCCCGACTTCCGCTATCGCATTAGTTGGGTTTCATAAATTGTTTTGCTTGAGCGGTACGCGACAAATCGCTCATCAAATGGCGCCAACCGGCCTGGAATACCTTATCATAGGAGAAGGATTTTTTGGAATTTTCGAGTTGCGTTCTAGGCCGGTCGACCGGCGGCCGGTCTGACAACCGGCCTAGAGCACCACATACCTGAATTTTGAAAACTTGAATTTTAGATCTGTGCTCCTGGCCGGGTGACCGGCGGCCGGTGTGCCGACCGGCCAGGAGCACCTGAACACGAGAAAACTCAAAAAACCAGAAAAATCAAATTTTTGACTTGGGGTCCAGGCCGGTTGACCGGCGGCCGGTGCCTGGACCGGCCCAGAACTCACCCGAGAGCCATAAAACACTCGTGAACCCTTATTCTTTTCTCATTCTTCTTGTTTTCTTCTTCATTCTTCTTCTTCCTTCCTTCAAACCTCCACAAAAACTCACCAAAACTCACAAAAACAACCCCAATACTCACCCAATCCCACATTCAACCCAATAAATTAACCCACTACCTTCAATAAAATCATCCCCCACCTCAAAAACCCAATTTTTCCCTCTTTCAATTGATTATAACGAAAATCACCATGGCTCAACAACCACCTCGGAAAAGAACAAGGGCTCAACTTGAGGCGGAGTTGGAGGCTAGGCTCCAGCAAGTGACGGCGGGAATGGGTCCGGATAACGATTTTCCGGATATCGTCTTCGTAAGCGAAATCGCAAGAGGTAAATTTCAATGTTTAAAGCGTAGACCTCTTCCCCACTCCCGTTTTATTTGTCGGAATACTATGCGGAACCTCGGCCTTGATACGGTCACTCTTGAGCTTTTCAAAGGTTTGGGTATGGGGGAACTCTACGGTCAGCACTTCCGTACTTACCCCCGTCTCACTTGGGAGTTTTTGAGTTCGTTTAGTCATGAGAAGGATAGGAATACGGGTATGGTCAAAATTGTTTCCTTTCGCCTTCTTAATACTGCTTTTAACCTTCCCCTTGAGAAATTTTGTAAGGTTTTAGGGGTCAAATTTCATAAGTCATACAAAGTCCCCGAAAACTTTAATGTGAATGATGTTTGGACTGCTCTCTCGGGAATGGAATTTGCGAAGGGAACTAAGAGGCCGGCAAATGCTTGCCACAATGCCCCTATTAGATTTTGGCATCGGTTTATGGGTTGGACGTTGTTTGGAAGAGAGGAGTGTCACAACTTTAGGGCCGATGAGCTCTCAATTTTGGCGGCTTATTTGTTCCAAAAGCCAAATAAATTCGGGGTCAACATTGGTCACCATGTCGCTATCCACTTTCAGAAAATTGCCAATGACCCATTTAGCCCGACCGGAATCCATTTAGGGGGAATTGTCACCAAGATTGCCCATGTCCTGTGTAGAGATGCTCTTGATGAGCGTAATTTGAGGTGTTTAGGGGGATGCTCCTTGTTGGCGGAGGATTACATTTCAAAGAAGCTTGACTGGGTAGTAAAGAGAGTTGAGGACGGGAAGACTTATTGGAGGATTCGAGGGGTAAATTCTATTCCCCTCCCGAATAGTGCGGCTATGAAAGTGGTTCCTGATAGCGCGCACTATCTTCTCCCCCTACAGGAGGAGAACCCTCCACCACCACCTACTGAGGAAAACCCGGAAGATCCTTTAGCTCCAGTTACCGCATTTAGGCGAGATCCTACTGCCCCCGTCACTACATATAGGAGAGAGGAGCAGGGCCCCACTTCCACCTCCTTGCCTTATTTGAACCCCTTCTATCATCCGCAGCAGTGGCGCCCTTGGCCCAATTCGTCCCAAACCGAGGCATCCAGTTCCACCACTCCCAGTTACCCTCCTTTGGATCCTTCCTTGATCCAGTTCATGGCCGATATGACTTTGGCCTCCGAGGCAGCAGCTACGGAGAGAGAGGCAGCGGCTAGGGAGAGAGAGGCGGCAGCTAAGTGGCGTGAGGAGGAAGCTCGGGATAGAGCTCTTTTGTCGCAGCGGATGGACAGGATGTATTATGACTTGGCTCTTGGCCAATACCCTTCTTACGATAATTGGTGTAGGGAGGGGTATAGGGAGCCAGTTGGCCCACATCCGTCCTATTTCATGTGGCCAGAGGGCGGGTATGATCAGGGTTCTAGGGTGTTTGGTGATTTCAATGTTCAGCCAGACTATTATTCTTCTGCGCCGGTTTTTGCTCAGCCGGTAGTTGATGAGGAGGAGGTGGACCCAGAGATTGCGGCTCAGAACGCCGAGTGGTTTGACAGGATGGGTCCACGGTTCGAGATTGTGGAGGGTGGCGGCTCTGGTTCGGGAGCCCAGGATGTAGATGCGTCTTTTGCTGAGGCCAGTCATGGCCAATTTGATACTACATCCTCTGATTTCACTGGATACTCTTGAGGCCGGAAACCCATGAGTATGATCCCTTTTAATCCAAATCTTCATCATATTTATATTTTCGCATGCATTTAGATAGTTGTATTATATCTTAGCTTAGTCATCCATTTAGTTGCATCCATTTAGGCTTGCATTAGAATTTAATTTTGTAACATATCGTCACATATTAGCCTTGCATCCATATAGCGTAGTTGCATTTTGTTTGGTGTCATTTTTAGACTTTCCCGTGGTTGGTACCCCCATGAGGGGCGTGCATTTATGCATTTTACCGCCACGACGAGACTCCGATATGGCACACTAGACTTTCCTGTGGGAGGTACCCCCATGAGGGGCTTGCATTTATGCACCTTACCACCGCAGCGAGACTCTAGATTAGCATATAGTGTAGTTTGCATTTACTTAGATCATGACATTGTATTATATCATTTTGCATTTAGTTTTAGGAATTTTATTTAGTTCATGCATTTACTTAGAGCTAACCCTCTTGTATATATTGTTCATATTGTGATTTCTCTTCAAAAATCAAAAACCCCAAAAACAAGTTTTTATTTTTCAAAATATTTAAAAACCCAAAAACATGTTATTTGCTTTGAATTCACCCCTCACACCATGTAAATACCAAGTGTGGGGAGGGAATTCCCAAAAAATTGAAAAACCCAAAAATTTGTTTTGTTTTCCTTTTCTTTTTTCCCTCCTTTCATGTTTGAGTCACTTACTCGAGGACGAGTCAGTCTTAAGTGTGGGGAGGCTTTTATTTCCTTTGTATATATCGTTGAGTTTCGAAAAAAGTTGAAAAATGCCTAAAAATCGAAAAATTTGAAAATTTTCCAAAAAATATATGTTTAGATTAGTTTGTATATAGTTTATTTTGTATATATTGCCGTGTGTTTCTTTTTATCTCCATCCATAGGTGCGCCCCACATCATAAGAGGCACGAAAAAGGGAAAATGAAGACGCTTTGGTGAGACCTTTCCTATTTCCCTTCTCCCTTATCTCCTTTTCTTCTTATTTGAGGATGAGATGTGTTGATGACGATGTTGTGGATTTTGTTGATTGGCGTGTGTGCCACTTGTGTGCTGTTAGGAGATAGCATTAGCTTATGTGTCATATAGTCGGTTAGAGCATGTGCATTTAGGTTGTATATATGCTAGATTGCATCATGGCATATAGTTGCATTTAGAAAAATGTTTTAATAATTGTCTTTTTGGAAAACTTGTTGAATGTGCATAGTCCCTTTTTGCTACTTTTTTATTCATAAAGTGTTCATCTTAATCGTGGAATTTTAGACGCCCTGGGTTGTGCATTTTTAGTGAGTTTTAACCCGTCTACTAGTGCCGAGTCACGAGTTTGCGCTTATTCCACCTCGACACCCTCGATTGATGTGATTATTCCGATGGTAGAAAGGATTCTTAGGTGACCGTTCTTGCTATGCAACCAACCATGATTCATTGTTCTTCCACTTTTGATCAAAAAAGGAAACAAATCAAACAAGCTGAAAATATTGAGTCAATTATCATCTTTTCTTGTTTTCGTCGAGGAAGTGCAAAACGGAACTTCTAGGGATTCTAGTGGGCCCATATCTAGGCCCCCTTTCGATGCCACTACGGTGGGGATACCCCTATTGTTGGTTCCGACCGCATGTCCTTGACGGAAACCGTGTGCTTTCATGCCAAAAATTGCAAACCAAAATGCAAATCAAAAAGAAAGAAAAAGAAAAAGAAAGCAAAGTGTGAAATGAAAAGTTTTGCAAGCACTTGGACTCAAATCTCAATTTCCTTTTATCCTTCTTGAATCATTTACCTTTGAAGTTGCATAGTGAGACGGGACGACCCTTGTGTCTCATTTATTTGAGAAACGTGAATTCCATATGCTATTGTGCTTAATAACGTCACGAGGATTTCATTTCCATCTTCCATTTTATCGCTTTTGGCCAAGCAAATAGTAGACGGGGTTCGAAATTTTCATTAGACTTGCACCGCTTGGAGGCGAATATTTTTCCATGCTTTATGATATTAGTGGCTCATGAGGATCATGCATTATTTAGACGGTTTTCCTTTTAGATATTTCCGTCACATGGATGAGGCATGTGATTTTTCTCTTGTTAGATGCATCTTTGTCGTGTTCTTACGTGTTTTTCATTTGGATGCGTCGAAATTTTGAGCAAGCCCCTACTTGCCTTGCAAGGAGGTACTCTACCTCATGAGTATCTCGTTGTGAGTTGAAGGGACGGAGGAGGCCCGTTAATTGCCTACCGTCGGATATTATTAGTAGTTTAGGTAGTAGCCTTAGTATTAGTGTAGTGTTGAATAAGGGTACTTATGGGTCTCGAATTTTGTTTACTTACTCGGGGACGAGTAAGTCTTAAGTGTGGGGAATTTTGATAAGCATTTAATTAGTCACGTTTTTCCCTCATTTTCGTCCCCATTTTGGTCCGTTTACACGGATTTGCGTGCCCTTGATTGCATTCTGCTTCCCGTTTTCCCGTGCTATGAATATCGGTCTTAATTTGTAGGAATTAAGGCGGAAATGAAGAAATCGGAGCAATAGGGTCTTGCATGAGTCGGGATTCGAAGATGAGATGAAGAAGTGAAGAATTGAGTCATCAGGTGGCCCAGGCCGGTCCCCAGACCGGCGGCCGGTCCACCGGCCCAGACCACCACTCTACAAATGAAAGAGTTGAAAAAGAGAAGAAAAGGCCCAGGTAGCGCCGGCCGGCCTACCGGCGGCCGGTCGACTACCCGGCCTACACCTACATCAGAAGCATATGAGAGTGTAAAGGTGCTCCAGGCCGGTGGGGGACCGGCGGCCGGTCGACCGGCCCAGACCCCCATTCTCCATACTTAGTGAAATTTTGAGGATTTTGAAGACGGAGTTCCTGAAGTCACTGATGTGCTCCAGGCCGGTCAGAGGCCCGGCGGCCGGTCGACCGGCCGGGAACGCAACATCGCAAAATCCGCCTCTTCTTCTAATTTCTTCCTTAATTTCGAGATACCTATATATACCCCCCCTTATTATTTTGTAAGCAGTTTTTTTACATTCTCCTTAGCACGAAACCCTAGAAATTTGTAACCCAAATTAATCCCTAATTACTCTCCTAATATTTCCCTAATCTAGTTTAGTTTCTCATTTCAAGTTGTTGAATCTAGTCTTTCATTTCATTTTTTGGGGTTTGTATTGAAGACTTGGGTGAAGACATTCCCCCTACTCATCAATATAAGTTTTGTTTGGTATTAAATCTTCTCATCTTTTTTATTGTTTATGCAATTAATTTCCATTTCTAGTTTATAGTTCATCTTTTGATTGTTATCATTATTCTTCTCATAGCATAATGTTGATTGAACTCCCCCTTCCCTTTAGTGCTTTGATTCCCTTTACCATGTGTGAGTAGATTATCCTCTAGGGTTTAGGGGGAGCCTAAGGGAGGATCATATGGGGTATTAGGTTGGTTAATTAGTAAGTTTGTGGTAAATGATTTGGGTATTGCCCATATGAACACCAAGTGTTTGATGAAATGGGTGAACGAAAGTTGCCATTTTATCAAACATGGTTTGATTTTCTCTTAAGCGACGGTGGTAGAGACGATTAGACTAAATGTTTATATGGGTGATTTGAGACAAATGCGATGGCTTTGTTGATGATTATCGATTGTTGAGACATTAGCAATCGATTTTACTCAAATTATTTACCCCTTTGCTAGTTACCCGACTAACCCATTAATCCCCCTAAGGTGAACCCTTCACCCTAGTCTTTCCCTTAATTGTTTTCGTCTTTATTACTTAGCGATTACTTGTTTTTCCTAATTTTTAGTTAACTTTCCTATCCGTCATATTTTAGGCTAGAATAGGATTCAATCGAACTAGTAGTTGACCCCACCATCCTTGTGGTTCGACCCCGACTTCCGCTATCGCATTAGTTGGGTTTCATAAATTGTTTTGCTTGAGCGGTACGCGACAAATCGCTCATCATCCATGTCGGACGGCCGACATGGCACCCGCACAAGCCAAGATTCAGTTTTCCTCAAAAAACAAGTTTGGTCTCGCTGCTGGTTGGGCCACCGACAGCCGATCCACCGGCAGGTAGACCAAAGCACCGAATTTGACTTCTTTCGTATTTTTGAGATCTAATTTAAGGGGATGCTATATATACATTGTTAAACCATTTTGTACACACCACCCTAGATAGAAAGCCCTATTATAACACCCCCATATACCAAAGACCCGTACAAGACTTCCTTAGAACATGGGGATGCTACTATTTCGGTTGCCCGAGGTAGTATATATCAAAACTCACAATAAAGAAACAATACTTTAAACTCAAATAACCTAATTCCAAACTATAAGGCATACCGTCTAGACCAACAATCCAAATGCTAACATAACAATGAAGTAAAGTGAAGTCTAAACTCTAATAGACTCAGCGGAAGCTATGACTCGATAGTGGTGATTCCAATACATCTCAGCGCAGCTCAACGAGTTACCTGCTAATGATGTGCTCACCATTCCCCAATAGATCACATCAGTTTTGTAAAACAATAACATGGTCAGTAACAATATATACCGAGCAATGTACAAGACAAGCAATATAGAAAGAGAAACCGAAGGGCCACCGCAGCGGTTACCTTAGCAGCATCAGGTTATCATCCCTGACCTGCAAAACCACGAATTGACCCTACACCGCAGCCATATGCGTCGAAATCCCCTCTCACCGCAGCGAAAGTACATGAACATTAATGTGCACATCCCCCTCGTAGCGGGAGAACTACGAGAGGCAAACTCGGGGTGTGAAACCGTCTCCCGACAGATCACCAAGATGGTAACCATAGTAACAACCCAAACTCCATCATCATTATCATCAATCAATCAAATAACATATACAATACATATTATCTATAATAACCATCATTTATATAAGTATATTTAGTTGTTTGTTAGTGCATGGGAGTGGTGTGGATCGCTTAGGAAGCGAGTGGAGGCCCATCTCGGTCGAGATAGGCAATGTCTCGGTCGAGACATGCCTTGTCTCCAGCGAGACGAGTGTCAGTGCTGAACCGCGTGTTTTCCTAATTTCTGCAAATTAATTTATTAAATATATTCTATTAATCCTAACTCGACTATACTACCTTAAACCTGATCGTGCTTGTCGCGAGCCCGATACAAAGATAAATTACCCAGACTAGGCCAATAACAAGTTAATGTAATTAGAGAAGTAGGGGTCGATCTTCAGGCAGATGGTGTTTCCTATAGAATGTGAAGTGTCTCGCAATTGGGTTTTATCTAACGAGTTTCTGGGGTTTGGAGTTTTAATGTCTAAACTAATAAAAAGCATAAATGAAAACAAAATAAAAGCAAATGAAGATGAAAGCAATAAAAGAAATGATGAATTAACAATAATGAAAAGCATCAAGGGAAGTAGGTTCAGACATGTAGATTGACATATTGATGAAATTGGATTTAGGACATGCAAATAATTCATTGTGAGTTCGTAAGAATGATGTGTTCATTACAATCATAGATCAGATGGTCTAGCAGGCTTTTAGGCAATTTACTAGGTCTTAATCCACCATGTCATGCTTTGTCTATTCAATTCTCGTATCTCTACCTTGGAAAAGAATTCCATGCTAGTCAATGATTTTGATTAGGAATCGTCAACTATCGTTATAGTCCAAACATGCATAGACACAATGTTTTAAAAGCACAATTTCTTTTATCCAATTATCATCTTTTAATCAATCTAACATGGCTACCCTACCACCTAGAAAGGTGACTACTCACTCATGATAATGTTTATATCTAAGATGATGATGATAATAAAAACTAGGATAGACATGTTTAGTTGATTTTGACAATAATTTAAAACTCTTTATGTGGCGATAATAACGACGCTAATTGATAATCTAAGAAATGAAATTACGATTATAACGGTACAAAAATGAATCTAAGATAATATGTATGGAAAATAACAATAAAATAGAAAACAATAAGGACATTAAACAAAGGATAAAATAGAAATACCTAGGTGACGATCAACGACGAAAGCGATAACAATAATAGAAATCCCTTGCATAGAATAATCGTTCCTTGAATTACAACACTTGAACCCAACAAAGTAGATTACAAAGATTGAAATTCTTATTGATCTAAACTAAGGTTTTGATGTAGAATGGACAGAAATAAACTAAGAACTAAAGACAAAAGAAGAAAATGATCTAAACTAGAATTTCTAAACTAAAGAGAAAAGTAAGAAAAGAAGAGATGTTGTGTGTGAGATGATATGAGATTGAGATGAGTTGTGTGTGAGATGATATGAGATTGAGATGAGTTGTGTGTTGAGAAGAGAGGCTGGAGCATCCTTTATATAACATTAGGGTTTCGTGGGGAAGGGGTCGAGCATTGAACATATAGGACAAAAGAAGGAAGTTGAAGCAATTTGCTCGAATCAGCAGAGATACCCGATCGGGTACACACTTACCGGATCGGGTAAGTTGTCATCTAGAAGCTTTTGACTAACGTTTCATCTCCCTTTGCTTTGACTTGACTTCCATCATCCCCCTTGACCTCTTCAATCGGGTTTGTTGATAGGGTTTGATGCAAAGCGATGAATTCTTCCGCCTAATTGATTGATCTTCCGACAACTGCGACATTGTCTTTTACTTCTTCTCTCTTTTGAGTTAGTGAACCTTCTTGAAATGCCTTTGACATGGTCAAGCTTGCTTCTTCAAATCGTCGGGTTCTAGGCAAATGCTCGGAAATATAGAAAAAGGGTGTAGAAACGTCACTTTCCCTACAAAACAGGTTAGAACACAGGAATTCGCCTAGAAGACGATATTAGCTCATAAAATGGCTTAACAAAGCACAAATGACATATAAAACCGAGCTAAAATGATGGTTAAAAACATACAAATATTCACTTATCAAACTCCCCCAAGCTAAACCTTTGCTTGTCCTCAAGCAAACATAACAAACATTACCAGGACAAGGTTGCAAGCATTGTCTACTACACCATCAAGAAACAAATCTCAACGTAAAACTTTGAAAACGTAATGAATCATAACCCAAAAACAACGTGGGCAAGAATGATACATAAACATGGCTGAGATTTACATAACGGCGTAGCACAAAGAATTTCACTATAGAATTTTCGGCTCTTGCATGATCTTTTGACAAATGGACTCTCTAGGCACACTCGAACACTCATTGCATGTAAAAGGTGATTTCTATATGTGTGAATGTTTTTGAGACACTCACCTATCTACGACTTATGAAAATGTGTCCGCAGTCTAATATGGTAAACAATTCAAAACACAAGTCAAAGATCACAATGCACATAGAAAAGAAGCCGAAAAAGAAATGAAGAAGGCTTTGGGAAATGGGTGAAAGGTGGACAAATAGTTATGGTCATGTGAAGGTTAGAATGAGCTAGCAACTGACCAATGATAAATGAATACTCAATCCAAACTTTCGGTTAATTCCCAAAAGACGAATAACGAAGCCAGAAGTAACGGATTGGCTTGTTACACACGAAACACAAGGGTAAATTCCTTCTATTGATTTGACATTTTGAGGAGATACTCAAAACTTCTTCTTTTATTTTTTTTCTTTTTCCGATTTTTTTTTTCGATTTTTCGATTTTTTTTCTTTTTGAACATCACTTCTTGAATATTTTTCGTACACCCAAATTCACTTTGACATAAAAGAACAAATCTTCTCAAAAGAGCACCCATACACCATAGTCTAGCTACTAGCTCAAAAGGTAGGCAGTTTTTATTTGTAACTATTATTTTGTGAAACATTTGTATGAAGGGGCTTATTTTGAGGTGCAATTGAAAGTGAAAAAGGCTTCAAATCATAGTGAATCATGAATGCAATGCTTATAAAAATGAAATGAGAACCATACTTATGCGTTTTGACATGACACATATCACAAGGAGAACTACACACACCTAAATGAGACTGGGTATGGATGTACCAGTCTAAGGTGGTTCTACCTTACAATATATGTAGTTTGCCAAATGTCAAGATCAAGCGTACTCATCTATAGATTCATTCCATGCCTACTGTGTACAAGACTTCCCCATGTATGCAAAATTCAATAAATATTGAATCATTATGGTTTGAAAGTTCTATGTTTGGGAAATGTAACATGATAGCACAGTAAACAGGCAAGCAAAACATGAAAAACATTCAATTGTGTTCAAAATTGTAAAATTTTCTCTTTTCAATTTTTTTCTCTTTTCTTATTCAAAATTTTGAAAAATATAAACAACTAAAATACAAAATGGGAAAATGCAATCCCTCCCCCAAGCTAAACATCACATTGTCCTCAATGTGAGCACAAAGACTAAATATGCAACGAGATGCTTAATGGGAAGAAGGGTAAAAACGAAAGAAGAATGAAGCTTACTAGTGAGCGTGGACTCCCCCAAGCTAGTGTTTTGGACTTGACAAGGAAGGTCTTTATAGATTCTTCAAAAACTCTTTCATCTGCAAAGAAATCTAACAAAACAACGAAAAAAAGGGAAAAGCAAAAATAAAATGCAAAAAGAAAGGAAAACACGGGTTGCCTCCCGAGAAGCGCTGGTTTAACGTCTCGCTCGACGAATTCTTCTATGAAATCATTGGGTTGGGGATTGACGCTCCATATAGACAATATCTAAGCATCCGATGATAGAATTGCTATAGTAGAGTTTTAGTCTGTGTCCATTGACTTTGAATTTTTCACCATTGCTAGCCATTATTTCCACATAGCCGTATTTGCTCACATATGTGACAGTGAATGGTCCAGACCATCGTGATCGAAGTTTTCCCAGAAAAATTTTCAAACGGGAGTTGAAAAGAAGTACTTGGTCACCGACATTAAATTCTTTTTTAATTATCCTCTTGTCGTGCCAATGCTTCGTTTTCTCTTTGTAGATCCTAGAATTCTCATAAGCTTGCAAACGAAATTCCTCTAGCTCATTGAGTTGTAAAAGTCGTCTATCAGCGCTAAGCTTAGTGTCTACGTTGAGTTCTTTGATAGCCCAGTAAGCTTTGTACTCTAACTCGACAGGAAGATGACATGCCTTTCCATAAACCAATCGATAGGGAGATGTTCCAATCGGGTTATTGAAAGCTGTACGATAAGCCCATAAGGTGTCATCGAGCTTATTACTCCAATCGGTTCTAGATCTTGAGACTACTTTCTAAAGAATTCTTTTCAACTCTCTGTTTGAGACTTCTACTTGACCGCTGGTCTGTGGGTGGTAGGCTAATCCACGTCTCTGATACACACTATACTTGGCAAGCAGAGTGTCTAACTGCTTTTCTCCAAAATGAGTTCCTCGATCACTTATCACGGCTCAGGGTACACCAAAACGTGGAAAGATGATCTTCTTAAATAGTCGTATCACAGCTCTAGCATCATTGGTGGGAGTGGCAATTGCTTCTACCCACTTCGAAACATAGTCAACATCGACTAAGATGTAACGATTTCCGTTAGAAGAGGGAAATGGTCCTTGATACTCAATACCCCAGACATCGAATATTTCGACTTCCAATATGCCGTTTTGAGGCATTTCATGTCTCTTGGATATTTAACCTATTCGTTGACAAGCGTCACAAGCCATAACAAAGTCTTTGGAATCTTTAAACATCGAGGGCCAGAAAAACCCGGATTGTAAGACTTTGGCTAGGTCTTGGATGGACCATGATGACCACCATAAGGAGATGAGTGGCATCCTTCTAAAACTCCTTTAACTTCTCACTGGGGGATACATCGTCTATAAAGACCATCTGAGCATTGCTTGAAAAGATAAGGGTCATCCCAAACAAAGAATTTTGCATCATGCAAAAATCTCTTTCTTTGGTTATAAGAAAGGTCAAAAGGTAGCTGGCGACTGACAAGAAAATTGGCAATATCAGCATACCAAGGAGAAGAGTCCGTAATTGCCATTAATTAATCATCAGCGAATGAATTATTAACTGGCGTTGGTAATCCTATTTCAGTTACTCTTATCCTTGAGAGATGGTCAGCGACTACATTTTATGCTCCTTTCTTATCCCGGATCTCTAGATCAAAATCTTGAAGGAGTAAGATCCATCGGATAAGTCTAGGTTTTGCCTCTTTCTTTGAAAACAGATATTTCAAGGCAGCATGGTCAGTGTAAAGAATGACTTTTGATCCTATAAGGTAAGAACGGAATTTGTCTAAGGCATAGACAATGGCAAGAAGTTCTTTTTCAGTGGTGGCATAGTTGATTTGGGCAGGATCTAAGGTTTTGCTAGCATAGTAAATTGCATGAAGGAACTTTTCCTTTCTTTGCCCTAAAACAACTCCTACGGCATAATCACTCGCATCGCACATCAGTTCAAATGGAAGATTCCAATCAGGTGACTGAATTATAGGTGCGGTGATCAAAGCGCGTTTGATTTGTTGAATGCCTCAAGGCATTCCTTTGTGAAATTAAAAGGTGCATCCTTGAAAAGGAGCTCAGTCAGGGGCTTGGCTATTTTTGAAAAATCTTTTATAAACCGTCGGTAGAAACCGGCGTGGCCAAGGAAACTTCTGATTCCTTTTACATTAGCAGGTGGTGGCAGTTGTTCAATAACTTGGATCTTAGCTCGATCCACTTCTATACCTCTTTCTGAAACAATGTGTCCTAAAACTACACCTTCATTTACCATAAAGTGACACTTTTTCCAATTGAGAACAAGGTCGACCTCTTCACAGAGTTTTAGTACTCTGGATAGATTTATCAAACAATTATCAAAGGAAATGCCATAGACGCTAAAGTCGTCCATGAATACTTCCATGATAGTTTCAACAAAATCTGAAAAGATACTAGTCATGAAACGTTGGAAACTGGCAGGTCCATTACACAAGCCAAATGGCATTCTGCGATAAGCGAAAGTACCATAGGGATAGGTGAAGGTGGTTTTCTCTTGGTCCTCAGGGTGGATAGGAATTTGGAAAAATCCTGAGTAACCATCTAGATAGCAGAAGTATTTGTGACAAGCTAACCTCTCTAGCATTTGATCAATGAAGGGTAGAGGATAGTGATCTTTTGTAGTTGATTGATTCAACTTTCTGTAGTCAATACACATATGCCATCCCGTCACAATCCTTGTGGGGATGAGCTCATTCTTTTCATTTTTTACTACTGTTGTTCCTCCTTTCTTGGGAACAACTTGAACAGGGCTAACCCATTTCGAGTCAAAGATTGCATAGATTATGCCAGCATCTCTAGCAATTTCATAACTTCAGCTTTAACTACTTCTTGCATGTTGGGATTAAGACGGTGTTGACCTTGAACACAAGGTTTTTGGCCTTCTTCTAGATTGATTCTATGCATGCAAAAGTCGGGGCTTATGCCATTGAGATCTTAAAGTTTATATCGTATTGTCTTTTTATGCTTTTTCAAGACAGTCAATAGTGAGTTTAACTGATTTTCATTTAGGAGAGCACTCACTATGACTGGCCAATGTTCAGATTCATCTAAAAAAACATATTTTAAATTTGAGGGAAGAGGTTTAAGTTCAGGTTTATGTACTTCTGCCTTGGCAGGAGTATCGATTAAGCTTATGAACTATTCAACTTCTTCAGACGGTATCTCTTTTCCAGTCAAGTCCTTTTCCAGCTCACTGATCTCAAAATTGTCGTTCTCAGAGATATCTTCTAACAATAAGATTGCTTCTAAAGGATCCTCAATTATTGATGGATATAGAGATTCATCAATAATTGAGTCGACAATATCAATGAAGCAGCAAGGCTCTTCAAGCATAGGGCTTTTCATTGCACTGTTTAAGTTGTAAGTGACTTTATCATCACCTACTTCTAATGTCAGTTTTCCATTCTTGACATCGATTACTCCTCCGGCAGTGTGTAGAAATGGCCTTCCTAAAATAATACGGATTTGTGAATCTTCAGCCATATCTAGCACGATGAAATCGACTGGAATAAAAAATCTTCCTACTTTGACAGGCCCATCTTCTAAAACTCCCATAGGTTGTTTTAGAGAACGATATGCCATTTGCAGAGTGATACTAGTGCATTTGAGAATTCCCATATTCAATTTTTCGCAGATGGAATATGGCATGATGCTTACACTAGCACCTAGATCGCATAAAGCTTTATCAATTGTGTAGGTGCCTATAGTGCAAGGTATAGAGAAACTACCAGGATCCTTTAACTTAGGAGGGGACTTATTTTGCAATAACGCGCTGCATTCAGCTGTGAATGCTATGATTTAAACATCATCTAAAGTCCTCTTCTTAGTTAAGATATCCTTCATGAATTTTGTGTAAGAAGGGATTTGAGTGATTAATTCAGTGAAGGGAACCGTTACTTGGAGGTTTTTGACTACTTCCATGAATTTGCTGAACTGGGTTTCCTTATGATTTCTCCTCAAACGTTGGGGAAATGGAACTTGGATTTTGATGGGTTCCTTTTCAAGTTCATCCTTCTTTTCAGGTTTGTTTTCCGCTTCCTTAGCGGTGGATGGTTGGGAATCCTTTTGGCTCTCTACTTGTGTAGGCTCAACTATTGGTTCTTTGGGGTGCTGAGGTTCCTTATAAGTGGTACCACTCCTAAGGGTGATAACATTAGCGGTGTACCTCGGTTTCTCACCATGAGGTGGGAGTTGGCCTTGTTTTCTTTGGGCATTAGAGGCAGCCAATTGGGCCATTTGAGTTTCAAGCATCTTGATGGCAGCACTTTGAGCTTGATCACTCTTTTGAAGTTGAGCAAACATTGAATCTTGTTTTTGAACAACTTGGAGAAGCATGGATTTAAATTTGCTCGAGCTTGAGTCATTAGGTTGGCTTTGATTTTGGGGTGGTTGGTGTTGAGGTTGGTTTTGGTAAGGTTGATTGAAGTTAGGTTGGAATGAAGGTCTCTGGTTTTGAAAACCAGGTGGATTGTAAGGCTTCTGTTGATGTGGTATGAATGGTTGTTGAATCTGATGGTGGGGATTTTGAATGTTGGTGCTTTTGTAGGACAAAAAAGGATGGTTTTTTGTGTTCTCGTTATAGAAGTTTGAGAAAGCATTGCCTTGCCTATACGCTTGATAGGCATTGACTTGCTCTAACGAATTCCTACATTCTTGAAAACTATGTCCTCCAACCCCACATGTCTCACATACCACTACGTGGTTAGTGACGTTGACATGTTCCTTGGATTGGGAAGAGCTTCCTACTTGTTGCTGCAGAAGGGCTATTTGGGCTTCTAGGAGTGCTACTTTACTTGAATCGTCCTGCTTGGTTTTGAGTGGCATAGCACGCGAGTTGCTATACTGAGAATCGTGGATTGCCATTGACTCGATAGTTGTACTAGCTATTTCTACATCGATTTGATCGAAACGACCATTGTTAGCGGAGTCGAGGATACGACGCGATTCGCCACAACAACCGTTGTAGAAGGTAATAGCTAAGAACCATGAATCAAGGCCATGATGAGGGCATTCTCTTTGTAATTCTTTGTACCTTTCCCATGCCACGTAAAGGCTTTCATCGCCTCTCTGACGAAATCCAGTGATTTGACTCCGTAAGAGTGCGGTTCGTTCTGGTGGAAAGTACTTTTGATAGAAAGCAAGAGCTAGACCATCCCAGTCGGCTATTCCTAAGGCAACTCGGTCAAGGCTATTGATCCAGAGTTTTGCCTTTCCTGTTAAAGAGAAGGGAAAGAGCATTTCCCTAATCTGCTCTTGGGATACTCCAGTTTGTCTAATCGTGGAGCAATAGTCACAGAAGTTTTGAATATGAAGGTTGGGATCTTCTGTGGCATTGCCACCAAATTGGCTTCTTTCTATTAAATTGATGAAGGCAGGTTTGATTTTGAAGTTTTGGGCAGTGATTTGGGGTGTAGCGATACCCCTTGGAAGTTTATCTGCAGTTGGCTTGGAATGGTCTGAAAGTCGAACGATTTTCTTTTGTGAAGATGAAGATGAAATGTTGGTCGAAAGTTGATTTGTTTTTGAGAATGGAGATG
>JAIUZE010048492.1:0-11537 GCA_022085475.1 Heliosperma pusillum
ACATTAATTCGTCGAGTAACTCGGAATCGTTACCTTAGCTAGCACAAAAATCAATTAGCACCAAAATAAGAAGTAAAAACCCGTCTACTAATCTTCTTCTAAAATATACGAGTCACCAAACTCGTCTTCAAAATATTCTCCTATAAGAAATGACAAAAATAACATTATTAGAATTAAAACTTGATTTCAACAATTAAAGTGTTGAAAACGATTTTGTCGGATTTGAAAATAAAACGTACATTGAGATGAAGAGCGGAGAGGAGACTCTAGAAATATAAGTTAGGACGAAGTTGGCCAAGTAACGAAGGTTTTGTGACGATTTTGCTCAAGAACGATCAAGAATGCTCAAGAACACCAAGAACGATTTTGATTATATTAAAGAAGGTATTAATTAGATATTAAGTTGATTTAATGTAAAATGAAAAGATAAGTAGTGAGTAAGAGTGGAGTGTGTGCCGTGTAAATATAGGGGATTAATGGAGTCGGGTTTTGAAATTGTTGTTACGGGATTGACTCGGGTTTTATAATTATATTATGGTAATTGTTTAGATATTATTAGATATTAAGTTAATTTAATCAAATATCTAGATATTATTTAGATATTATGTTATTGTAATCAAAGGAAAGAAAATATCTAATCCTAAGAGAGGAGAGGGAGCCGTGTGATTATAGGAGAAATCGGGTCTGTTTTTAAGCGATTTGCGGAGTTTAAGTTGACAGATCGATAAAGTTACAAATATCCTAGATATTATTATTAGTTTAATCAAAAGATCAAAAGATCTATTATGAGTGGAAAAATAGGTGACATGGGCGTGTGACTCATGCAAGAGTCGGGTTTCGGATTTGTTTCGGGACTTAAGTTGACTCGGGAATAGTTAAATGACGATCGGGGTTAAACCGTAAAACCTTCTCTTTAATTCCAAATAAATTCAAAATAATTATATTAAATTATCATAAATTCAAATAAATCTTAATAAATTAAAATAAATTAAATTTATTATTTTCAAATATAATTTCTGTCTTTCAAATTACGGGTTGTTACAGATTTGGTTGATAGGTTTGACAAATTGCTTATGAACCTACGGTGAAAAGCGATGACAATCTCTTCCCACTGCATAGGTCTTGTTGCTTCCTTTAAGCGACGGGTGAACCACCATTTTGCTTCTCCCTTTAGTGATAAAGGAAAAAGTGTTTCTCTAATTTCGTTTTGCGTGATTCCCTCGTTTGACAAAGTTCGCAAAAGGTTTGAAGATGATGAGACGGGTTTTCGTTTGGTTTTCCACTAAATTGATTTCCCTTTATGAGAGCAATCAAAGTCAAATGGACCCTAAGGATCCCACTGGCAAGCTCAAAAACCCGGTACCTTGGATCTTCTCTAGTTAGCACCATTTTATCAACCTACAAGAAAAACACAAAAGAGAAAGTTAGAAATGAATTAGGTACGGTTGCACACAAAAATGATAGAAATAATAACCAACAATTCATAAATAAACAAAACCGTGCTCCCCGGCAACGGCGCCAAAATTTGATCCGTTCTGTCGCGGTCCCGAAACAAAAATAATTTACCCAGACTAAGCTAACAACAAAAGGAATGTAATTAGGGAAGTAGGGTGTCGATCCTCAGGGAGTACGTGTTACTTATGAATTGCTATGGATTGATTTTCATTTAGATTCGAGTCACATGAGTTGTTTGTCTAAACTATTAACATAAAATAAAATGACAAGTATATAAATGACGATATGTAAAGAACAAATATGTAAATTGCAAAACAAAAAACCCAGAACAGAAGACATATCCGATCGGGTTGTCACGTACCCGATCGGGGAAGTCCTCTGATCTGAATATTGACAACTAAATTCTATCTAAAGACGGTATTTAAATGACAATATTGAAAGTCTAACTAACTAAACTAATAAACTAGATAATAATAATAAAATAAAACTATCTAAGAACGAAAATGGAAAGACGATAAAGTAAACTAACTAAGCAACAATAAAATAAACTATCTAAAACGATAAAGTAAACTAACTAATCAAGTTGATATAGTGAAAGAGAAATACATGTAAAACTCATTAAAAGTCTCATAGATACCAATATTAGAATTACTTATGATTGTCTAGGCCTTGTAGCGGTATATTCCTTCCGGATTCGTACCGACCTTTTAGTGGGTCCTAACGTCCTTTCAGCATGGTTAAGTCACTAAACCCCTATTGATAGTCCTAATTCCTATCTCAACTCTCGTTATAAAGATAGAAATGACTAATACAAACAATTGCTTATGGCCACTAAACAAATTTATAGAATTTGACACGACCAAAGGAATAAACAATTTAGATAGTTCAATTGGTAACTACCCTTCTTTTAATTCATTTAACTCGTAAATCATTTCAAATATTACAACTCTATTTATTTTATTTACACAATGATAATTTTACAATATTAGAATTAATCTAATTTATATGATTATGTGATTAAGTAAATTAGCAAGAAAAAGATGTATGAAATTAAACTATGAAATATAAATACTAAAGTGATTATGGTGATTATGTTAACAATGATTCTAATGACAATTTTTAGGATTATTTGATTAGGTAAATTATAAGGTGACATGCTAAACAATACTTTGGTTTTAACTAGATTAATTTTAGTTTGATTTCCTATTAACAACAATATTATGAAAATGATACTAGTGAGATTATAATTCATGATGACTAAAATTGCATAAGTAAATCAAGATTAGAGAATTACCGAATTGGAATAAGAGTATATAAGAATGAAAGTAAGAACAAATATCCAATAACAAAAGCTAAGTAAACACTAGAGAAATACTAAGAAAACTATAAAAACTTGTAAGAAAGTGTGCTAAAAGATATGTAAAGATGATGATAGATAATTGGATTATTGTTGGATAAAAAAGATGCTTAGATGCTTGGATGATCATTGGCTTTTATAAGGCTGCATGGCTGCTGATCCTTCGTGCAAATTCGTACCCTAGTCAAAGCATTAAACCACCCATTTAAGCTCGGATTGAAGAAGAGCCAAGTAACGTCTTCTTGCAGAAATACCCGATCGCGTATTGAGCACTCCGATCGGGTTTTTGTGTAATTGGAATTTTCCGTCTTTTCATCTTAGGCACAGAATCCTATGCCTTAGTCTTTGGTCAATGCACTACGGAATTGGGCTTGGGCTGATCTTCTCTTGACTTGGGTTGAGTTTTCTTTTAAAGTTCAAAGCCAAAATCCAAATTGAGTCCATTTGAGGAAAGATGTAGCGGAATCGTAATCAAATCGTGAACTGGCTATCATCAATTCCTTGGAAACTCGTATCCTAGTGTCTTTGCTCCATAAAGTAGGAAAATATAGTAAAACCGCTTCATTTCCTATAAAACGAGTCAAAACACGCAAAACAACTAGAATAACAATATTAACTCGTTAATCACTTAACAAAGTGCATAAATCGTATGGAAATCGAGCTAAAACGGGGGATAAATCAGTACAAAATATCACTTATCACCTTGTACTAAAAGCGGTCTTTGGAATATCAACATCTCGAACAGGAATTTGGTGATAACCGGATCTCAAATCAATCTTGGAAAAAGTAGAAGCACCCTTTAATTGATCAAACAAATCCTTCAATTCTTGGTAAAGGATACCTATTCTTGATTGTAATCCGATTCAATTCACGATAATCAATACAAAGCCTCATAGAACCATCTTTCTTCTTTACAAAAAGAACGGGAGCACCCCAATGCGAGGCAATTGGTCGAATAAAACCCTTCTCAATCATATCATCTAGCTGCTTTCTTAATTCTTTCAATTCGGTTGGAGCCATACGGTAAGGAGCTTTGGCTATGGGTCCAGAACCAGGTACAAGATCAATAGAGAACTCAACATCACGCTCGGGAGGAATCCCGGGCAGATCTTCAGGAAATACATCAACGAATTCTCGAACTATAGGGACATCTTCAATACTTGGCAAAGAGGTAGTCGAAGAAGTCACAATACACAAGTATGCTTGGTGACCCTTTCTTACCATACTTACCAATTTCATAGCGGAAATTAAAGACACACCTTTTCGGGGATGAGATCCCTTATAGGTTATATTCTAACTCCTAAAGGACTCTTTAAATAAATCTTTTGATCACGACACTCGAACCTAGCATGATACAATGCTAACCAATCGATACCTAGAATTATATCTTACTCTTCTAGAGGAAACTTAAGGAGATTAGCGGGGAAGATAGAACCCGCAATAGATATTGGGACATTAGGATATAGAGTAGAACAAGAGATAATATCTCCGGATGGTAAGGATATGGGAGTATCCTCACTAGATGTAGGCTCGATAGATAATTTATTAGCATAAGTCGAAGACCCAAAAGACATTGAAGCACCGGTATCAAAAAGAATAAGACACGGTTGCTCTAAGATTGAGAATATACCCGTAATTATCTCTGGATGAGCATTGGCTTCGACACGGCTCATGACAAAGATAGAACCCTTAGGTTTAGCAGGAGGAGGGGGCAAATTTCGATCGGGGCAATCATCATAACGGTGACCACCCTTTTGGCAAAAGAAGCACACATAAGGTCGGTTGAAACATGCCACACCGGGGTGATGTGGAAGTCTACAACGGTTTCAAAAGCGACCTTGAGCTTGAGCTTGTGGAGCATAAGGCTTATGAGCCACATTAGAAGTAGCTCGAGGAATGAAAGGAGCAGGAGCTCTTGTGTTTGCATTTGAAAGAGGATTAAATCTCCTCTTGTTAGCATAAGAGTTAGAAGGAGACGGAATAAACTGTCTCTTCCCAAATACATTCGGCCTAGGAGTGAAAGAAGGAGAGGGATTATTCATCAAAGCTTCATCCCTAATGGCCTTCATGGAATTCTCGGCCCACAAAACATCATCATAAAAATCCCCAAAGGAAGTAGTATTCCTTCTCACTTTACTTTGAAAAACGGCACTCAGCTTGTTACGGTAATAGAAGGCTCGGTCCTCGTCATCTCGGATAAGTCTTGGAGCAAAATGAGCAAGCTTATTGAACTCCGTAGTGAAGTCCTGAGCTGACAAGTTGCCTTGCTTAAAGTCAATGAACTCCTTGAGCCTTTGTTGCTTAAGCTCTTTAGGATAGAATCTACCTTCCACAAGAGCTTTGAAACAAGCCCAGTTGAAGCCATCTTCGAGAGTAGCGGTGGCACTAGTGATAGCCCACCAATTATCAGCTTCCCTCACAAGGAAGTGGTTTGCGATCCTTACCTTGTCCTCTTTACGGACTTGGTATAGATCAAACTGTTTTTCCATCTCGCGGAACCAATCTGATAGCTCCGTAGGGTCCGGTTCTCCACCATATGGTATAATTTTACTCCTAGCTATTTGTCCAGCTACCCAAGCGTAGCCACCTTGATGGTTATCTTCCCTTCGAGGGGGAACTTGGTTGGCTTGAGCTAAAGCCGCATCTTGCTGATTTTTCAGCACTTGAGTGAGAGTTTCCAACATAACATTCTCTACAACTCGTGGTCTAACTATCTTCATAAGAAACAAAACAAATTAAGTTACTCCTATCAATTAGCATAAACACCCTCAAATTTGCGGAAAGAAAAAAAATAATTTAAATAAATAAAAGATGAGAATACGTTTCTAATAGGTTCACTTTAGTGAAAATCGGTAAATTTTAAAACCGGAACCTACTATTAAATATATTCATCATAACGAAGGTGTCTTAAATAAAAAGGTTCATAACAAAAAGGGAATAATATTATACATAAGAAATATCCAAAACGGGAGACATATCTTCCGTATAAATACGGAAATAAAAGAGTGTATAATAATATACAATCCTAAAAACCGAATATAGGTCCAAGGTAAATACTTCGCTCGCTAGCTCGTCAATGTACCCAAGTATGCATCACAAACCTGCCAACCGCATTAAATATAAACACGGAAGCCACAGTCAGTGGGGAGTAACTCCGAGTTCTCCCAGCCACGAAATGTCGAGTTTAATAAAACATGAATAACATAAAAGAGATGTATATGGAAAATACAAAACCTTAACATATACGATATGCTTTTCATGTTATGAAACAATTAACTAACATATAACCTAGCATATGAAAGCTATCATGTGAATCTGTTAACAACCTATAACACGAGGTAGGGAAGCTGGTATGCTGGCTCAGAGGTTTCATTTAAAACATGGCCCTGATACACTCAAACCCTAATCATACAAGATATCATGTGAATCAGTTAACATCCGGTAATCCAAACTCTATCAACCTTAGCCGGCTTGCATCTCACCTTCTAAGATTCATAGAACATCAAACATGAAGACCAAACGTCTAAAACAGCATAAGTTCTTAGCACGTCAATATCGCGTCTGTAAACTCGAGGCTAGTACCAACCAAGGTAGGAAAACATCCTAGTCCTAGACTGATCAGACCTAGCGACAACAGCTAATCCATTCCCCGTCCCATGACCAAAAGGACATGAGAATCTCTACTAGGCGACCCCCTAAGCAGAGTTGGCTAGTACTTAAGCTGGCTCCATTCCCAAAGTGGAACTATTAGGCAGCCATGCTCCGACTTGGAGATAAACCCCCCAGGCCGGAACACAAAAGCTATCAAGCAGTGAACTATATACTCATTAAAGATAGTAAGGCCTATCTATGACATGGTCCAAGATACTCATTTAGAATTAGAATGGTCAAGACGCCATATACTCATAATTCTCTATGGGTACTTAGTCAACACGACATATATCATACAATCAAACAGTCACGGGAAAAACATCCTATCATGTGACTAATGGCATATAAATCATATTCAAATAACATATCGCCTCATATCTACTAAGGCTAATTCATTAATTAAATACAACCTTACTTGAATACAAATCCCCGACCCGAGTCCCGCGACGGGTCATCAGTCAAAACGGGGCTGACTAGATCTTAGTTTGACCAAACCCGTTTGGTCAAACCGGCTAGAAACATAGTCTTTACCAATTAGACTTGAACATAAAATCATCATATTCATCTCATGCTGTTTTATTCCAACTTCTAACATGTGAATTATTAAATCTTACGAAAACCCGCTTGACTTAAAGGATATCAAATTAAACTACAATCTCGTATTATAATTTCTAACATGTGAGAAATAATAATATTATGAAAACCTTTTAATTAAATAATTTACTTATTAAAATTTCTCACTTGCTAAATATTACAAAACACGATAAAATAACAATAAACTCAAAAACCGTCACAAGTCCAAAGGGGACCCACAGACTGTTTTGGGCCGAGAGAGAACCGGGCCTGGACTGGGCCCACGGCCTGGTTTGGGCCTGTTTTGGGTAGACATTTCTAAAACCGTTTCTTAATATTTCCCGCATGCTTTAACATATTTAAAACCCGTCAAAACAACAACAAAATAATCAAGTATCGACACAAACCCAAAGACCAAAACCCAGACCAACCCAAACCGGGCTGGACCGGTCTGGACCAAGCTGAACCGGGCCTGAACCGACCGGTTTTCAGCCACCACACACGGCCACTTCACACGGCCAAAACAACCACCATTCCAAATAAATTCTAACATGATTTTAATTAACAACATCCATTTTAACAACCAATTCAACCATCATTCATACAAAAATCATGATTATGAACAAATCATCAAATATGCTAAGAATACTAACATGTTAAAAAATTCATACAACATATTAAAATAACAACTTATCATGTTACTAGTTAAAATCGTAAATAACAGTAATATAAACAAAAACAAAAGATATGTAACATTAATTCGTCGAGTAACTCGGAATCGTTACCTTAGCTAGCACACAATCAAGTAGCACCAAAAAAATAAGAAGTATAAACCCGTCTACTAGTCTTCTTCTAAAATATACGAGTCACCAAACTCGTCTTCAAAATCTTCTCCTATAAGAAATGACAAGAATAATATTATTAGAATTAAAACTTGATTTTCCATAATTAAAATGTTGAAAACGATTTTGTCGGAATTGAAAATAAATCGTACGTGGAGATGAAGAGCGAAGAGGAGACTCTAGAAATATAAGTTAGGACGGATTTGAACAAGTAACAAAGGTTTTATGACGATTTTGCTCAAGAACGATGAAGAACGATGATGAACACCAAGAACGATTTTGATTATATTAAAGAAAGTATTAATTAGATATTAAGTTGATTTATTGTAAAATGAAAAGATAGTTAGTGAGTAATGGTGAGGAGGGCCGTGTAATTATAGAGGAATTAATGAGTCGGGTTTTGAAATTGTTGTTACGGGATTGACTCGGGCTTTATAATTATATTATGGTAATTAATTAGATATCATTAGATTAAATGATAGTTTAATCAAATATCTAGATATTAATTAGATATTATGTTATTGTAATCAAAAGAAAGAAAATATCTAGTCCTAAGAGAGGGTGAGGGAGCCGTGTGGTATAGGTAGTACTCGGGTCTGTTTTTAAGCGATTTGTGTAATTTAAGTTGACGGATCGATAAAGTTACAAATATCTTAGATATTCGTATTAGTTTAATCAAAAGAATTAAAAGATCTAAAGTGAGTGGAAAAAGATGACATGGGGCGTGTGACTCATGCCAAAGTCGGGTTTCGGGTTTGTTTCGGGATTTAAGTTGACTCGGGAATAGTTAAATGACGTTCGGGTTAAACGGTAAAACCTTCTCTTAAATTCTGAATAAATTCAAAATAATTATATTAAATTATCATAAATTCAAATAAATCTTAATAAAAATAAATTAAATTTATTATTTAAATAAAATTTCGGTCTTTCAATTTACGGGGTGAGTCGGAAAAGTCAACGAAAGTCAAAGTTGACTTAAAAACGGGATTCCCATGGAATCTCGCAGAAATTCCAAATACGAACTCGGAAATTCCAAATTCGACTGGAAACAATAATTCTAAATTAAAAACTTAAATTTGCTGAAAAGTATCCGTAAAATATTTTCACTAGAAAAATAGGGTACTTTTCGGGTTGTTACAATCACCCCTCCTTTTAAAAAGTTTCGTCCTCGAAACTTAGAAGAAGGAATGTGACATATATGTAGGTCTATTTCAAAACTTTTAAAAATATATTTGTAATAAAAATACAGGGTCTTATCAATGGAACGGAAGGTTCTCGTCGGCCGTTAAGAACATCGACGTCTCAAGTCAAAGACTTAAAAGATACATTTTCGCATCAACAAATGAGAAAACTAGTTATCGAACGTCTCCAATAACAAGTCTCAACACTCCTTGACGGTAAAAATACTTGAAATCATCAAACATTTCCAAAAGCTTTTAGTTCAAAAATTCTATAGTAAAGGTAATAACTCTACTATCTATGCCTAAAATTTATAACTAACGCTTCTAGTAATCTATCTATTAGAGATGATATTCGATAGAAGGAACGGAATATTCGAAAGAATAAATCAAATAGAAAGAGGGAAGAAAGAAGGAGATTATCCGGAAAAGTAGATTCGTTTATTGATATAGGAATGTCCGAATGAAGATAAGAGCATGCAAACACATCTCCGGACTGTAAAGATATAGGAGTACTTTCTCCAACTGAAGCTTTGAGAGGTAATTTATCGGATAGTCCAAAATAAAGGACAAAGAAGCTCCCGTATCAAATAAAATTAAACACGGTATTTCATAAATTGAAAACATACCAGTCACAATGTCTGGTTGAGCATCGGCCTCAGCGCGGCTCATGATGAAAATTCGACCCTTCGGTCTCCCAGAAGTAGCCGGTGCAGAAGCTGTCTTCTTCTGATCAGGACATACATTAGACTTGTGTCCCGGTTTCTAACAAGCATAGCACACAATTGGCTGGTTGAAACAGCCCATACCGGGATGCATAGGCATCTTGCACCTAAAACAGATACGACCCTTAAGATTGTTGTTGTTGCTCGGGACGAATGGACGGTTACTCCGAGTTGCTTGTCCACTCTGAAAGTTCCTTCTCTTGTTTGAGAAAGAGGAGGAAAAGGAAGGTCGAGAAGTAGGATACAACGGTCTCTTGCCAGAAGCATTAGGAGCAACATACGAGGTACGAGCCTCGTCGGCAATCTCTCGAATTGAACTCTCTGCCCATATAGCATCGTTGTAGATAGAGATAAAAGAAGTAGCACCCCTACTGATCTTGCCCTTCACCTGAGGAGAAAGTTTTCCCAGGTAAAAGAATGCCTTGTCTTCCTCCCTTGAGATAAGCCGAGTGGCATAATGAGCCAACTCGTTGAACTTGGTCGTGAACTCCTGAACTGAGAGAACTCCTTGTTTGAAGTCCATGAATTCTTTCAGTTTCTGCTGTCTCAATTCATCCGGGTAGAACCTCGCCTCCAATAGCTCACGGAAACGAGTCCAACCAAAATCAGGTTCCAACTTAGAAGTAGGGCCAGTAAGTGACCACCACTGATCAGCTTCCTTCACTAAGAAGTGGGAAGCAAGACGGACTTTATCCGCATCCAGAACATCGTATAGAGAAAAGTTCTTCTCCATTTCTCGTATCCATTCTGAAAGCTGAATGGGATCTACTTCACCACCATAGGTTTTGGCTTGGCTCCTAGATAGTTGTGAAGCAACCCATGTACAACTTCCGTGTCTCTCACGGTCGTGAGGAGGATTAGGAATAGGATTCGCCTGTTGATTTTGCTGATTTTGCTGGTTTTGAATAATAACAGTAAGAGCTGCTACGATCGTGTGGCAATTCGCGGAGGCATCTTGTAAAAGAAAAAAACACAGTTAGTACTATCATTTAGCAAGCACAAAGAGACACAACAGAAATCTAATCTACCCATCCTACCATTCTATCTAACAGGTTTATTATGTTTTAAGGTCAAGTTATTGACAAGGGTACACAAACGTTGCGTAGGGAGCAAAAATGCTCTGATACCAAACTGTGACACCCTCGAATTCGCGGAAAGATAAAACAAGTAATTCATTAAATAAAAGATGAGAATACGTTTCTAATAGGTTCACTTTTAGTGAAAATCGGTACATTTTAAAACCGGAACCTACTATTAAATATATTCATCATAAGAAGGTGTCTTAAATAAAAAAGGTTCATAACAAAAAAGGAAATAATATTATACATAAAAAGTATCAGAAACGGGAGACATGTTTCCCGTATAAATACTGAAATATAAGAGTGTATAATAATATACAATCCTAAGAACCGAATATAGGTCCAAGGTAATACTTCACTCGCTAGCTCGTCAATGTACCCAAGTATGCATCACAAACCTGCCAACCGCATTAAATATAAACACGGAAGCCACAGTCAGTGGGGAGTAACTCCGAGTTCTCCCAGACACGAAATGTCGAGTTTAATAAAACATGAATAACATGAAAGAGATGTATATGGAAAATACCAAACCTTGACATATACGATATGCTTTTCATGTTATGAAACAAATAACTAACATATAATCTAGCATATGAAGGATAAGCTACTCATGCAAGCTATCATGTGAATCGGTTAACAACCTATACCACGAGGTAGGGAAGATAGTATTTCAGCTC
>JAIUZE010048494.1:0-23654 GCA_022085475.1 Heliosperma pusillum
GTTACCTTAGCTAGACAAGTCAATTAGCACCAAAATAAGAAGTATTAACCAAGAAACCCTCCTACTAATCTTCACCCAAAATATACGAGTCTCCAAACTCGTCTTCAAAATCTTCCCTATAAGAAATGACAAGAAAAACATTATTAGAACTTAAACTTGATTTTCCATAATTAAATGTTGAGAACGATTTTGTCGGATTTGAAATTAAACCGTACTTGAAGATGGAGAGCGAAGAGGAGATTCTAGAAATATAAGGTAGGACGGATTTAATTAAGAAATGAAGGTTTTATGATGATTTTGCTCAAGAACGACGAAGAACAAATGAAGAACGACGAAGAACGAATGAAGAACGATGAAGAACGATTAATTAGATCTTAATTTGATTGATTGTAAAATGAAAAGTTGTTGGTGAGTAATGTTGGGGGGAGTGCCGTGTAATATAGAGGAAATAATGAGTCGGGTTTTGAAATTGTTGTTACGGAATTGACTCGGGTTTTATTATTATAATAAGATAATTAATTAGATATTAAGGTAATTAAATTAAATATCTAGATATTATGTTATATTAATGAAAAGAAAATGTCTAGCCCTATTCGAGAGGATAGGAACCGTGAGAATGAGAGGATCGGAATCTGTTTTTTGTAAACGGTTTGTGTAATTTTCGTTGAGGACGAAAAAGTTTAAAATCTCTTAGATATTATTATTAGTTTAATAATCATATTAATTCAAATATCTAATTGAGTGGCAAAAAGGTGACCTGGGGCGTTTGACTCATGCCAAAATTCTCGGGTTTCGTTTTGTTTCGTGATTTATACGATGAGTCGGAATTAGTTAATATTCCCGTGTTTAAACCGAAAACCTTTTATAAATTCCGCATATCAAAATAATTTTAGTAAATTATCATAAATTCTAATAAATCTAAATAAAAATAAATCAAAAATATTATTTTTTTAAATAAAATTTCGGTCTTCAAAATTATAAGGCGAGTCGGGAAAAAGTCAACGAAGTCAAAGTTGACTGAAAAGTCAAGAAAAGTCAAAGATGACTTAAAAGTCAAGAAAAGTTTATGACGACTTAAAAGTCAAGAAAAGTCAATGACGACTTTAAAAAGTCAAGAAAAGTCAAAGACGACTTAAAAGTCAAGAAAAGTCAAAGATGACTAAAAACGGGATTTTCATGAAATCTCTCAGAAATTCCAAATACAAACTCGGAATTTCAAAATACGACTCGTAACAATAAATTCTATTTTAAAACTCAAGTTTTGCTGAAAAGTATTCGTAAGATATTTACTAGAAAAATTGGGTACTTTTCGGGTTGTTACAGTCCATTTTATTTTTGTAATTTGTCATTTGTCACATATGTGACATGTGACATGTAACATGTAATTAGGCTTATAAATGTACATTTAACTAATTTAAATGAAATTTCATAACAAATAAGTTAGACTTAACATTTTAAGTCACATTTTATAATTACATGTAAATAAAATGGGTCATCTCATATTTGGTTAATATAATCTACAACAGTTTGTAATTATAATTGACCAATTTCACTTATCTCAAATGTTTCATAAACATAATGCATTCTTAGTAATATAACAATTAAATTACCAAACTGAATCTTATTTAATCAAAAGAGAATGATGAGAGAGAAACTTAGAGAGAAGGGTGTTCTAACTTTCTAGGGTTTTATTGAATTTTGTGCGATGGCAGAAATTAATTCAGTTAATCATTCTCTAAACAAATCAATTTCAAATAGTAAAAATAGTTATTCCTTAAGTAATACTCAATTAAATAATAGGAATATTATTACTGATATTAACAAGTCCTTACGTACTTCAGAGCTTCATAATATACGAATGGAGGTTCATAACCGTTTGAAAGGTAATCTTGGTGGAAAGGAAGGAGACTGCTCTGAAACAATTGATTCATGGAAGAAAGTTGTATCGAGGAGAAAGAGGCAGGAACATAATCGTGCTAAGGAGGGGAAGCTTGATTCCATTAATGAAGTTGAAGCAGTTGCAGATGCTATAAAAGGTAATAATCTTAAATTATCTGTTGAGGATGTTCAGGATGAAATCAGTTTTTGGTCTTCTGCGGTTTATGGTTATGTCATGGGGGCAAATCCGCCTCGTATGGTGATTGAGGGTTTTTTAAGAAGATCTTTAAAGGATTATGAGGTGTCTCAAATTTCTTTTCTGCCAAATGGATTGTTTGTCATACGTTTTGGGACAGTTAAACATCAGCAATTGGTTCTGAATAAGGGTATCATGTTATTTGATGGGAAACCTGTTATTCTTCGTCACTGGGATGAGGATGTGAAGATGGCCAAGGTATCTGTTAAAATTGTTCCCATTTGGATTAAGTTAGTTGGACTTGACTTGAAATTCTGGGGTGAAAAATGTCTTGCGAAATTGGCATCCTTAGTAGGAAAGTATGTTAGGGTTGATGAAGTTACATTGAGGAAAACTCTTCTGGGATTTGCCAAAGTATTAGTGGAGGTGGAAGTTGATCAAAATTTTCCGGAGAAGATTGTGTTTTAGGATGAGAAAGGGCAGGAAGTGACGGTGGCTGTGGAGTATGACTGGATTCCTATAACATGTCAAAAATGTACAGGAATGGGTCATAGAAGTGAGATGTGTAGGAGTAATGGAACTAAATTGCCTGTACAACCTAAGGGACAAGGTCCTAGAAAGCAGGTTTGGAGGAAGAAGGAGATTCCTGGTCCTATTCTGGATCAAGCTGAATTTCCTAAGCTGCCAACTAGTAATTTGACAGAAGTTGCTGCTTCTAAAGAGATGGAGAAAGTAGGCCCTTCTAATGCAAACACACCAGTTAATACTCCAATGAATATGCAATACAGTTCTCTGTTTACCCCTGCAAGGGTTATTACCAGGCTTACTAGACATGAAACTCGTTTGCCTGGTGGACAGGATACTGGCTTTGTGTTGGAATTTAACAGTGCTCTAGGGAAGTCATCTGAATTGGTAGATAAAAGAGGGGGAGGTGGGGATGATCTTCCCCATAATGAATAGAATAGGAGTTTGGAATGTTAGGGGCCTGAATAGTGAGATAAAACAGAGATATATCAAATGGTATATTCATCAAAATGATATGGATATTAGTGGGCTCCTTGAGACTAGAGTCAAATCTATGTCTCTAAATAAAGTAGCTGGTAATTTTTGTAATGGTTGGGCCTTTACTACTAACAATAATTTTCATAATGAGGGCAGAATTTGGGTCATTTGGAAGGATAAAATAGTTAAGATGGATGTTCTGGAGATGGATGCACAATTTACTCATTTAAAGATTCAAGGAATTGGTGGTACTAATCAGTTTTATACTACTTTTGTGTATGGTTTTAACAAACCTGAAGAGAGAATTCCCTTGTGGGAGGCATTAAATAGATTGAAGGTGGATGACCCTTGGATGATTTTGGGTGATTTCAATAATGTCTTGCATCCTAGTGAGAAAATAGGCCTTCCTCTCAGGGAATCTGAGACTATGCCTTTTCAGAAGGTGCTTGATGAGTGTGAATTACAGGATATCAAGACCTTGGGTGCTTTTTTTACTTGGAACAATAAGCAACCTAGTGGTACAAGAGTGTTTAGTAGGATTGATAGAGTGATTGTTAATGATGGTTGGCTTCAAAGCTTTCCTAATTACTATGCCTTTTATGGGCCTGAAGGTGATTTTGATCATTGTCCATGCATTATTGAAGAAGGAGGTGTTAGTAGTGGTAAGAAGCCATTCAAATTCTTTAATATGTGGAGTAAGGTTGATGAATATCAGGAGGTAGTGAGTAGGGGCTGGTCCACTCAGATTACTTGATCTTTTATGTTCCAGGTGGTTAAGAAGCTAAAGTTACACAAACCTTTGTTGAAGAATCTGAATAGGGAATTGTTCTCTGACATTGAAAGGAATGCTGATATTGCCTTTGAGGTTTTGTTAAGTTGCCAAAAGAATTTACAAGCTGATCCTCATAATTTGGTGCTCATGGATAGGGAATATCAAACTAGAAGTAGCTATGTCATGTTGGCTCAGGCTAAAGAGGAGTTTTTGAGGCAGAAGGCTAAGTGCCAGTGGGCCAAAGAAGGTGATACTAATAGTGCTATGTTTCATAGAGCTATTAAGAAGAGGAAAATTCAGAATAAGGTTCTTAGAATTGAAGGTTTGGATTGTCAATCTTATGATAAACCTGAGGAGACTCAGAAAGCTTTTGAGTTGTACTATAAGGAACTGTTGGGATCTTGTGCTTCAACTTCTGACTTCTTTCCTAACATTATGCATGAGGGCCCTAGAGTCCAGGAGTGGGATTGGGATAATCTGTGCAGGTTGCCTACTGATACTGAAATCAGAAATGTTGTTTTCTCCATTCCTGATGATAAGAGTCCAGGTCCGGATGGCTATACTAGCTGTTTTTTTAAATGAAGTTGGGGTATCATTAAGGATGATATTATTAATGATATTAAAGATTTTTTCCAAACAGGGCACCTGCTGAAACAAATTAACTCTACAAACTTGGTTCTTATTCCAAAAACTGACAATCCTAAAAGTGTCAAGGAATTTAGACCAATTGCTTGTTGTAACACCCTTTATAAAGTTATTTCTAAGCTTCTTTGTAACAGATTGGCTGAGATTCTACCTGATCTTATCAATCCTTCTCAAGCAGCTTTCATTAAGGGTAGAAGTATCATTGGAAACATTCTTATTAGTCAGGACTTGGTGAGACTTTATGCTAGGAAGAATTCTTCCCCAAGATGCTTAATTAAAGTGGATCTTAGGAAAGCTTATGATAGCATTAAATGGGAGTTTGTGTATTTCATTCTGAAGTGTTTACATTTTCCTCCTGATTTTATTCAGCTAACCCTTCAGTGTGTCACTACTACATCTTACTCTATTGTTTTAAATGGGCAGCCTTATGGTTTTTTTCAGGGTAAAAGAGGTCTTAGACAAGGTGATCCCTTGTCCCCTCTTTTGTTTACCTTGTGTATGGAATATCTCAGTAGGATTTTAATGGTGATAGGAGATATGAAGGGATTCAAATTTCATCATCTGTGCAAAAGTCTTAAGCTGAACCATTTGATGTTTGCTGATGACCTCTTAATCTTCTGTAAGGGTGATGTCATGACTATTTTTATGCTGATGGAAGGGTTCAATAGTTTCTTCAATGCTTCAGGATTGCAGATTAACAATGAGAAGTCTGAGATTATTCTAAAAGGTGTTGATAATGCTACTGAGGAGTGTATTCTTGAGCAGACTGGTTTCAGAAGAGGCTCTTTACCATTCAAATATCTTGCTGTGACTATTTCTAACAAGAGGTTATCAAGCATTGACTGTAATATGTTGGTTGAGAAGATGATTTTCAGAATTAAGGGTTGGAACAAAAGAAAGATATCCTATACTGGTAGACTTACCCTTGTAAAGTCAGTTTTGAACACTTTGCACAACTATTGGGCTCAAATTTTCATTCTTCATGTGGGTGTGATAGATAAACTCAAAGCTATGTGCAGGAATTTCTTATGGGAAGGGGAAGATACTTATTCAAAGGCTCCTTTAGTAGCTTGGTCTGCTCTTTGTAAAGGAAAAGATCAAGGGGGCTTGGGCATTTTTGATAGTAAGTTATGGAACATTGCAGCAGTTGGTAAGTTAGCCTGGTGGATTCTTGTTAAAAAAGACCATCTCTGGATCAAATGGATAGATAAAATATATCTCAAGGGGAGAGACTGGATTACTTATGAACCTAATGCTGCTAGTTCTTGGGCATGGAGGAAGATCTGTGCAACTAAGGAAGTTTTGAAGGTAGGATTTTCACAAGGTATGTGGCCTGATGGGGGTGATGGGTATACTATTTCCAGAGGCTATAAGTGGCTAAGTGAGATGAATGAGGTGAAACCTCCTTGGTGCAGGATTGTGTGGAATCACTTGAATGTCCCTAAACACAATTTTATTCTGTGGTTAATCTGTCAGGAACGTCTACTTACTATGGATAGGATTCAAAAGATGGGTTTTGGTGGAGATATTACTTGTTTTCTTTGTGGTGTCAGCCCTGAAAGTCATCAGCATCTGTTTACATCTTGCTGTTATGCTCAGAAATGCTACAAGTGTTTGGAAGACTGGTTAATGGTCCATCCTAGAGGAGGATTTACAATTCCTGCTCTGCTGCAGATGAGGTCTCAGAATGGTTTTAGAAGAAAGGTGTGTTGGTCTTTGTTTGTGGCCATTCAATATGGAATTTGGCTGATCAGGAACAATTGTAGGGTAGCAGAATATGTCACTAGGCCAGAGAAGTTGGTGCAGGAAATAAAAAATCAGGCTAGGTATCGTCTCATGAACCTTCAGTTGGGGATTCTTCGTGTAGATGATATACTATGGTGTCGTGGAAAGGGTCTAATTTAATTATGCTGGCTGTGTTTTGTTGTTAGAGTATGTTGATCTCTCATTGTTGTATGAGGAGGTCTAATTGTATAAGATAGGTTGTATGAGTTGGTTTGTTATTTGATTAATGGAACTTACATTTACACCAAAAAAAAAAAGAATCTTATTTAATCACATTACAATAAGATATAATTCTCACTTTAAACTTGTTCAAATTAAGGGATTAATTAATCTGTATCACTATACAATTAATTAATGTACATGATTTGGGGATTGTCCTTTAAGTGTGACCTCAAGGGATCAACTGATCACCACCGTCATACGACAGTAACGTCAAACTCAATTGAGCCAATCGTTACTGATTTATGTTGATCAGTTGACTATAATATTCATCATCCCTTTTGTATTCTTATAATCGAGATTTAATTATGTGATCACACTATTGTTGAGGACACTTACTCCAACAATCTCCCACTTGTCCGAGACAAGTGTGTGTCACCAATTCTCTTGTCCTATTACAATCTCCCACTCAATGCAAGGTGTCTTGCAGGTCGTACTTGCATTTGATAATATCAAGAGTGGTTTCCTCGATCTATAGAGTAACTGTCTGACCGGAATTATCTACCATAGATACCTTCCGAGCGTGGCCACGCATTTTGAGCTTACTCCTCCTCGACTGGCCTTGAGATTTAAAACAACCCTGACAAGGGGTGGACAATTCCTATCGCACTATTCCCTTTGAATAGCCACAGCTCATTATGACCCAAAAGAAGCTCATTTGACCCCAGTTACGAAGGTCGTAGAGCATAAATCAAAGTCACTCTGAAACTGTGCCACCTTAGGCGAACAGTCTTTAGTCAAAGAATTGACTCAAAAAGAATACTAGAAGCTCTTGCCACGACAAGGCTACAAGAATTGCCAAAATTCTATAAGCGGTCACTGCCCGACAGATTGTCCCTTACAGTCTGTCTATGTGATCGATTGGTCATCCCTTATGACCCTATGGCACTTTGAACTTGCCATCAATCGCATCACACTCTAGTCACTCGGGGACGTCACCTCATGTAAGTGACTATGGGTCAATGCTATGTTAATACAGTCCACTTTAATGGGGTTCAAAATTGTCTCTACAACCCATTTGGATATAACAAAGCACAAAACGAGTTTTAGAAACTCAAACTGTGACAACTCTCGCGAATTCGGAAATAAAACATAACAAGCATGTGATTTATATAGCGGAAAATACGATGTTTTTAAAAACCTTTTTACATGCAAATAGAAAATACGAGGAGTGTCAAATATTAGAAACTAACGTATGAAATACAACAAAGAGACGAAGTCTCTCAAAATGTTATCAATGTCAAAGTGATTAGCAAACTAGCTAAATAATGTCTAGAGGTGTTTCATCCAGGGACAACGCCCGCTAGCTCACACCCGAACCCAAAATACCAAGCAAAAAGCCATCTAAGCAAGCAACCTGTTCATCCATGAAAAACATGAACGCCACAGTCAGTAGGGAGTTACTCCGGGTTCTCCCAGCCATATCACATTAAACGTACATAAACGGAAATACAAAAGTAGAAGCATGCATATATAGATATACATGTGAAATACGATAAGGATAGATAGGCAAATCAATGCATAAAGATATCGATACATGGAGTACAAAACCGTAACCATCATTTACTAGTAGAAAAACCTCATACGGTGGCGGTTGTAAAAGGCCTTTCGTGGCGATTTTTCAAAATAAGGGTCCGACATATATCGCGGCGTCAGTAATTTCTTGTGTCAGTTGTACAACCGCCATAATAGATAGCTATTGTGGCAGTTGTAAATTGCAAACGCCGTAAAAAGGTGACTTAACACAACGGTTGTGGGCGCAAAACCGCCACTATAAATCATGTATAACGTCGGTTATGAATAAAGAACCGCCACAAATGATATTTTTCAAATCTATATTTAACGTCGGTTTAACGTATGCACCGTCGTTATTTGTAGCTATTACGTCGGTTGTTAGTGAAGAACCGTCATTTATACACATTTTTTTGGCGGGAAATTATATTGTTACGACGATTGTAGGTGAAGAACCGCCATCAAAGGTGAATTTGTTTTGGCGCATATAATAAAAATCGTTTCCTTTTTTGTGTCGTTTTTAGAGAAACCGTCGTAATATATATTTTTTTAAATATAATAAAAATCTACGCCAATTTTGGCAGCACCTCCCCACAAATTTGTTGTTTCCAAATATTATAATTGAACAAATAAGACCTGCGAATTGTATCGAAATGTAACCACTAAATTAATGTTCTAAGCAATACAAGTCAACAAATTTACATCAATCTCATCTCATCCAACAAAACATCAACATCATTAACCCTAAATATATATCCAATTGTAGCGGCATCAATGTTACCTAGCTAACATATACACCTTAGTTAATAAACTAAGTTACATATTTGGTAGCCCACACTTCTTTTATCTCATCAATATCTTCAAGTGACATGCTTGAATCTGCCATAAGCTATATTTAACAAATATAGGTTACTTAGAGAATATAAAGTTAAGACTAAATAAATAAGCTATAAGAACGAAAACAAGAAATACCTTCTCAAAATCTTTCTCTTTACCCGTCGAGTAGTAAAAAGTTATGTTATACATCCACTTCATGACATAATAACCACACTCGTAACCTTTTGGTTGTTGAGGACACTAAAAGTTATAGAAAAATTATTTTATTACTTGTATTATGTCTTAAAAGTAATGATAATTTAAAATTATGTACCATATAATAACAATTTAAATTTTACTTACCTCAATGACATTCATAATAAGTTTACTATTAGCAAAATTACGTCTTCCGCCTTGAGCGCAATGTAATATCCAAGCAGCATGTAGTCTTCCTTTTATGTCCAATTTCTTTGATGTTTTTTTATCAGAATCCAAAATATAAATAGTGTTTATCCCCAAGCATGTAACAATCAACATCCAATGATTACTAAATATAAATATGCATAGTTAGAAAAATATAAACATATCATATATTATTTAACTAATAAATCAAAACAAACATAATAATTACCCCTCATAAAATGCGCCCATGATATAATTCTTTTCATCTTGAATCTTCCATACATGTGCTATATAATATTTACATTGTCGATGGTTATGCATATATTCGTTAAGTTTCACCGGACACATGTATCCAACTACTTTTGTTGCTTTGATTTCAGTGGCACAATTATATAGGAAATTACATTGATTATATTAGTGAAAAATGATTAGTGAACAAATATTGATACATTAATGAACAAGTGAATTTTGTTCAAAATACTAAATATTATATAGGGTTTTACATACCTTCCCCGGATTTGAAGTGTTACAACATTTAGCCATTGAGTTCTAAACATCTCTCTAATTTCGACAACAGTCAAAAAGCTCTTTGTTGTACCTTCTTTGTAATTATAAACTGACTCATCGATCACTATCTTGATTGTATCATTTTTGGACAAGGAACACAATTTTTCTTCTAAAAAACCGCAAAAATAGCTTAATTCACCAACCTCTTTTGGACTTAGAGGTTTTGCATCGTCCTGTTCCGCATCACTTGGAGCCTTGCCTTTTACCGTGGCCTTTTCAACGTACTTGGCTGAAATAATATGAAATAATATGAAAGTTCAAGTGGTTAACTTGCTGTTTTAAGGGTAGTGTGTCATATAGTCTACTAATCCAGTGATACATTTTTAGTTGTAGATGTGACTAAATAATCACCATTAACGTCATTCTCAATAATCTGTTTGGTTACTGTGAAATTTATAATTTGATGTTTTAATGAAAAAAATATATTAATACTACTTTGTTGATTTCCTTCCCATCTATTTATCAGTCAATTAATCTTTTTGCTCTTCAAAATTTAAAAATAAGCTACTGCATTTCAGATTAGCTCTTGAATGCATTATTTGAAGAGCTATTGTATACTTTTATTCCAATGTTTTTGCTTCATTAGAGACATGCAGACATTTTATATGCCAACGACACGCCGTATTTCAAATTTCAGACCATGAATACCCAATTCCATAGCATACCAAAGGCCAATTGTCATTCATTCTGGTTGAAAACTATCGGGGTTGGGATGATACTTCATTAGTACAAATAGAAAATGGAATGCTTAGTATGAGATTTGACATTCATTCTGGTTTAAAACTGTAGTTTACTGTCAAGGGTGTGTTGCATTCATATGATTATATGACTTTTTGTATGGTGTGTTACCTTTTTCTTTCCCCTTATGGATTCTACTTGACATATCATTCGTAAACTGCTTGGCCATAGATCAATTTTTCAGCTGTCAGACTGCTTTTTGTGTAGCAAATTAATGTTTAGAGGCTGCAAATTGTTGTCGCCTGTTTTTGTGTGCTGGAAATTGATGTTTAGAGAATTAGAGGCTATAATCAGTTCTATGTTGTCACACATTTCTTGTGATGTAAATTGCTGTTTTTGAAGTAGAACCCGGGAATAGGATATAGAGATTGCCAATTGATGAATGTACAATGTAAGACGATGTTTTGAGCATAAAAATAGGTAGTGAGAAAAACAAGAAGAAGGCAGTCTCTATTAAGACAAAAGTATCCGTCTTAGTTATAAAATAGGTCATATATCTACACATATAGCACGAATCTTTTGCTTATTTTCCATGTATTATGCCTTTGTCTTATTCTAACTATTTGATCCGTCCTTAATTTTTAATTTTAAACATCCGTCTTAAATGAGAATTTACCTTACGTATAATTTGTGAGTTTAATTTGGATACTAGTAAGTCTTTTTATTTGACAACCAATACAAACAAATATACAGCAACCAATACAAACCAATACAAACAAACCAAGCGAATCAATTTGAATCAATACAAACAAATAGTTTATTGCTATCATCAGCAACCCAAAAGCAATTTGAATCAATACATTCAAATAGTTCAAATCAATTTGCATTTACACACACAAATCAGTACACCAAAATAATCAATTTGAAACAAACGAGGGCAGAAAGGAGGCGTCAATTCCCATATACAACACACAAACCGAGTGCAAATACTGAAATTGATTGATAACATACAAAAGCCACAAACAGAAATTGTCAATGATATATGTCGAGTATTAAGGTATACCTTTCATGTTGTAGCGGCATCAAGAACAGAGAAATCGAGGGCAAACAAGGGTAGAGGTTTCGTGCGCACAGAGGAGGCGGTTGCAAGTTCCAGAGGCGGTTGTTTTCGACGATGTTGCGCGGTGATGTACTGGTGATTATGTGCGGCGGCGTGGATATGTGCTAGGAGGCGGCGGTGACGGTCGACGGGAATCGACATAGGTTGTGGGGGTTGAAGGGGAACGACGGATGTTGACGAGGTTTGGGGTTTGTGTTTTGGGGTTTGGGGTTTGTGTTTTGTGCCAAAGTATAATTAGAAATTGCCTGTTAGCAAAGTTATTATTTTGATACTCGATTAATATGTCGGTTGTTGTTAAGACCGCCACAAAACTTCTATGGTAACGGTTTTTGAAAAGGAAGCGTTGCATATTTTACTATCTTTAGTGTCGTTTTTAATGTCAGTTGTACATTAAACCACCACAAATAACTTATTGTGACGTTTGTAACTTAAAACCGCCACGAATAGTTTTTTTCACTGTGATGGTTTTTTATTAAAACCGCCACAATAAACCTTCGATGACACAAAAAAAATGCTCCCGCCAATTTTTTTTGCTTTTTATGTCGTTTCCTACTAGAAGCGTCACGATAGTGGCGACACGATAGGGGTTTTTTCTACTAGTGATGCTATAGATAGACACGGGGAAGACACTCTTAGGCAACCGAATACACTCACTAGGGCTTGCATCTCACCGTTAGCGGTATAAGTTTGATAAGATTGAGACTCGACAAACAAACCATGCCAAGTCATGCAATGATCACAAATAATCCATCATATTATCATCCATTCAAACATACAATAGGTTGACGACATCTCTCACGGTAAATGACACGCTCTAGCACCGTGTACATGGCAAGAATGATTAAAATCGCATCCACGGGATGACATTTCCCTGAACGCATACACGATGACATTTCGTATATGTAGACTAATTTCCTCCTGGTAGGACGACGATAATAATACGGTCCTAGTCTAAACCTGACCAGACTCTCGGAATAAACGTGTTCCGATTCGACAAGCGATGACATTTCGCATCCAAGACTCGGTCAATCATAGAAGCCGAGTACTCCAAATTCGGTCGACATTCACGAAAGAGGCGGAAAAGAGCACAAGCATCATAACAAGCGGTACGATACATGCAATGACACCACCTCGCAAGTATACAACATTTGACAGCCGGGTCGATCAACGCAAAGCGTTCGCCTCCCAACAACGTCGTCATATGCCCATTAACACATGCAATCAAGCATTAAGGATACACTCCCCGTTCCGACATTCCATCCTTACGAACGTGGAGGTAGCCAAGGGAATTAGAGTACAAATCACATAGGAAATTAGTGCTCAAACCGTAACATGTGTAAAAACCGACTTAAAGTGGGACATACCAAAAACCGTCAGCAAGCATGAGAATAGGGCATTATATAAATGTAACTATGATAAACATGAATCAATACATGATACATAAGCATTAGACCAAGTTTAAGAAGCATAATAAATAAGAAATATAAATCTTATCTCAAAACAACAAGTTTGGAAAATAACTAAAACAAGGGTCCACTTCAAACGGTCATAACTAGAGTTCTAGACATGCAAATGCAGAAATTCTAAATGGAGGTGATAACTTATCCTCTTACGGTTCCAATGGTTGGTCACAAGCCCAAAACAAGCAAGTAACAAATGAGATATGATCATTTTACGAAAAGGGGTCAGTGCAGTGAGTTCCCAGCCGGTCAATGGGGCCGGCGGCCGGGCACCCGGCTGGGACATCATTAACACACAAAATCATCCAAAATGTAGTGTTTTCCCAGCCGGTCAAAGGGGCCGGCGGCCGGGTACCCGGCTGGGACAACATCAACAAACAAAATACAACTTCTTTCTGGTGTGTTCCCAGCCGGCCAAGAGGCCGGGAACAACACCTCACCCGAGAACAACAATACTTCAATATCCATTTTCAATTATCAAAAATAACTACTATCAACTACCAATAATCGATAATCATCATCAACAATCATCAACTAACAACAATCATCATCAACAACACAATTCCTAAGCTTACTAATCATATTTTAAATACGATTTCTAACATAGAAAACACGTAAAACAAGTAAATGATATCGAGTAACCCTTCACCGTTACCTTTTCGTGTCTTCACTCCGCGTCAATGTCCTCTTCAATCAAGAAGTAGTCTTTGACGGGATCTTGGAGGTCACCACCTATAATTAGATAATAAAAGATGAATATAATTCACCTTGAGAAAGACGGGTAATTTGAAAAGCGAGAAAGACGGTAATTTTATTACCAATATGGATAGAGGACGATGAGAGGGGAAGAATGAGACGAACCTAGGTGAATTTGAGCGAGAAATAAAAGAGTAGCGATGATTTAAAGCTTGGAAGAATATGGAGGTTAAGGTTTTGGGGTTTCTTGGTGAGGAAGATGAAGATGTTGAGTTGTGAGGGTGAGTTAGGTTATGAGGGAGTAAGCGGGAGTAAGTGGAAAAATATGGGAAAAAGCCCATAAGCGTCTTAAGACGTAACTTACTCGGAATTTCGCGCAAAGTTCGATAACGAACTCGGATTTTCTAAAAAGGACGCGGGAAATTAAATTCTAGAATAAAACTAAAATTCGCTGAAAAGTATCCGTATAATATTTTTACTATAAAAATAAGGTACATTTGCGGGTGTTACACAAACGATAAATGCGATTATCATATATGAACAATTAACACAATGTTATTGCTGCATATCATATAATCTAAAGTATATTTCGTCCATGACAATTCATGACGAACTTATTAAATGCAATAAAGGCTTGGATAGTGAATATATCATATATTCACTTGTTCCAACCTTGTGAATTGTTTTTTCCTTCCATCCAACGTTATTCTTAATAACATGAATTCATCTATGTACATGTCTAGATCTCTATCTAGTGTTAGGTTCTTTAACTTGAAAGATGCTCCCACTCGTTATCATGGTAACTGATAGGTATTTAGGTGAAAGGATCTACCATTAGCTCCTTGTAAACCACCTTATCCTTATCATAATGTACTAGGTCTCTATTTGTAGAATTTATAATGATTGACTCTTCAATCATCCTTTTAGATATTCGCTTCTTTTATATTAAAAGTATGCCTAGGATTTCGATAAATCCTTATAAGTTTGGAAATTTGGGTTTGTGTAACCTTTACCACATATCCCAATTATCTCTACCAAACACAAGAATGAATCCCTAGTTCTCCTTGAGAACTCTACGGATGTTCTTGTAGGCTATCCAATGACTCTCATGTGGATTGATTTGTTATAGGCTTGTCATGCTCATAGCATACAAATCTATTTAGGTATGTGTATTTAATGGCATACATGATTGGTATCATGTGATGAACAACTCTTAGGTTCAGTGGATGACTATGACCCTTTCATAGTGATCCCAGTTTTATCAACATAAATAACCTATTTAACTTGTTAAGATAGATAAAGGCTCTTATCGATATAAGTCACCTTTCCAAATGCCAAACTAAAATCTTCTATTCCACAATAGATTTTGATTTTAGTATAGATGTTGCCCTCTTTCATCCAGCATTAAAAACCAACCATTCCTTTCAAAAAGGTAACACGAATACGTTAGTCACAATGAGTGACACGTCATTCACGTGGAAAACAATTTCTCCCACTGAACTTCATGTCTTTACGTGATAACTTTAGCTCCCACTTAACTTCAAGTCTATACATGACATTAACTCCCACTTAACTTCATGTCTATACATGATATTAACCCCCACTTAACTTCATGTCTATACATGATATTTCGACAATTCGAGTGAAAAACTTCTTATATCTCATAATAGAAAAGATCATCATAGCCTTTACACCTTAGGTTTGTGTCATGTACACATCCTATTCCAAATCCCTATTTGGACATGTGGTTTTTTTGTGTATCTTGTACACACTGAATATGAGGTATTTTATTGATGATTTGGATCTAAGCATAGTTACGCATTAACTTAGCTTTTGAAGACATCTACATGTCTATCCATACAACTACAATTGGACAACTCCAAATAAAACATTTTCTTTGCATAGATTCCATATAGTTTCATAAGTCTCTTATGTTAGAAAATCAAATTTTAAAATTTCTAGGTACTTCCACTTCATAGATCATAATCTTATTATTTCAAGAACATTTTCTTTTGGTCTCGTCACTAGTCTAAGGATTCACCTAAGAACGCTTTCTTTTGGTCTCCTCACTAGTCTTGAGTTTAACCTAAGATCATTTTCTTTTGGTTTTCTCACTAGTTCCTAACTAGTTTTTCGTTGTGGCTTATTTTCTCCCACTCTATCTTTAGAAAAATACAACTATTTTCTTTAAAGATAGCCTTATGAGCCACAAACAATTTTGTACTCATACTCGTAAGGGAGGTAGAAGTATCACAACATGACCTTAAGTGATCTACTAAATACTTCTTTGTAAAGACATCGAATCTTAGCTTCAACATAGACTAGTTCTATAAGAGCCAAAGAGGTGAACTCATATTCATGTCATTTACTTTCTTTATAAGTGGTATGGCCAATTGGTTTGGTAGATTCCCTATTTTGAGTTCAATAACTCAATTTCGACTTAGCAATTGATCTTTCAAAGTGAGAATCGAATTCTTAGCCTTTTATTATAATGATCCCATCATCATAATATTTACATGATCAATTTAAGTCGATATAATTTACGTTATTAGTGCAAGTATAGTATAATTACATGTTTTAGAATGAGAAAGTTTCCATAAACCGAGTGACTTGGGTTGAAAAACCAAATCACTAATATCCAATTACAACCAAATGTTAATAAAAGGAAATAAACAATTTCCATTGTCAAACAACGAAATAAAGAGTTTCTAAAACAATGTCACATAATACAACCCAATATAGAAGACAACACAAAATGAGTCCAAGCTTCCATATGTCTTCATCTATGGGTGGCTACTTTAGCTTTACTTTGAAGAACATCTTTAGGCTTGCTTGTCCTTGCCCTTGTCCTTGCTTGGGTGCCCTAATTACAATTAAAAATGGTAAGAATCACAACTTGTATCTATATACCAAAGTTGAGATCATAACATAAAAGATAGGGATGAAAATTTACCAACGGAAACAATTTTTCCGGCTTTGATATCTCCTAGATACTTGGGGCAATTCCTTTTCCAATGCCCTACGCCATTACAATAATGGCACTTGTCCTCGTATGAAGCACCTTTCTTAGGCTTGGGTGAGCTATTCTCAATAGTTTTTCCTTTGCCTTTGTAGGTGGAGGGCTTCTTTTCCTTGCTTGCACCCCTTTTGAACTTCCCCTTACTTTTGTTATTGATGTGAAATACATCCTTGGTGGTGCTAACATTTAGCCCCATGTCTCTCTCCGCTTGCACAAGCATTTTGTGCAACTCGTGAAGAGAGGTTTGCATATTTTGTATATTGCAGTTTACCCTAAACTACACATATGCCTTGATTCTACCCAAGGAATGTAGTACACGGTCAATTACGAGTTGTTCGGGAATGTCAACCCCTTGCACTTTAAGAGTCTCAACATGCTCAATCAATTTGAGTACATGAGGGCTAACCTTTTGGCCCTCTTTAAGATTCATGTCGAAAAACGCGGATGTCGTTTCATATTGAATTATTCTAGGAGCTTGTGAAAACATGGTCACAAGCTTGGCATAGATCTCATAGGCCGTGCTCATCTTTATGGCACTCCTTTGGAGATCGGCCTCCATAGAGAAGATCAAAACATTTTTTATCGCGGCGGCTTCCTTTTGGTAAGCCTCATAGGCTCGCCTTGCGGCGGCAGTTGACCTTTCATTGGGTGTTTCGGGAGAGGCTTCGGTAAGGTAACGAAGCTTGTCATCACCTTCCGCGGCCAAGCGGAGTTGCGCATCCCAATCGGCAAAATTTATGCCATTCTTTTCTAACTTGCATCGATCCATGAAAGATCGAAGCCATGAAACGTTTGTGAGAGTTGGAGCGTTGGTATTTGGAGTTGCCATAGCGAATAAATAATATTGACTACAAAATTTAGACATAAAGGAAATGTCAACATTTATCATTTTAAATACTTGTAAACATTTTTAAACAAGTTTAGCATTTAAATAGTGACCTCTACCCAACTATTATAAATGATTCCGAGATCCAAATCCATATCAACTTGGGCACGGTAAGCCGATTCATCCCTTATTAACATAATTCGGTGGATTAACTCTTTAATCGATTCTACATTAGAACTCTCGGTCGACAATATTACTTTAATATTTATCTTAAGCCCGGAACACATGCGGCTACGGTCGCGAATACTTCCGTTGAGCTCAATCCAAATTTTTGACAATAATTCAACTTGTTGTTATATAATTGCTCATTTTAGATTTTTAAAATCATATTTTAATCAAATAAATCCAAATTTAATTACAATAATTTCAAATTTTGAATTTTAAGTTTTTGTACATTTTGTTACATTTCCATGGCACTCATAATGTCAAAAATTATGGTTAAAAATTTTGAATCGATTTTTGAGAAAAATGGTTGCGCTTTATCGGTTTTATCAAATAAAATACATAAAGCATGCAAAAAAAATCATTTTAAATTTTCAACTTTATATCTGAAATGTGGGACATTTTTGAAACCAGGAACAATTTTCTCTTGACATGAAATTTATTTTAGCTATATTTGCTAAATTAGTCACTCTTTATGCCATTTTTACATTAAAAATTCATAAATCATGGTAGACAAATCACTTTAGTCTCAAATTTTCCAGTATAACAGGAAACTAAGCAAGTGACAACATACTAAAATTTCATAATCATATTCAAAGCGGAAGTAGTTTTAACTATTTGACCTTTATTTATTTCATTTTAACATATAAAAATCATAAATCACACGAAATAAGTCCACTTCACACGACATTTTACATAAAGTAATTAAAATGCATGTGTGATATTTTTTAAAAATTTCAAGGTTAGAAGATAAGTCTAACTATTTTTAGCATTTTAAACATCATTTTACTCATTAAAATGTAATAAAAATACTAAAAATCATATTTGAGCACTATAAATTTCCATAAATCATCAAAATGACCTAAAATCATATTAGGACCAGAATATATTGACATGCAAATAACTTTGTGATTTAATCTTATAAAACACAAATTACTAGTTTTCTTTAAGTTACAATAACTCGAAAAAACTAAAAATCGATTATGCATGCAACAACCTTGGCTCTTGATACCGCTTGTAAGTTTCTTAAACTCAATATTAGACATTTCTAATGTCATATTACATTTAGTTTACTCTTAAACTAAGTAGATCTTATGCATGCATAACTTTAAAATACAAAGATAAGAAGAAACTTTTTCCTTACATTGATTTAAAGGATTTTGGGCACAAAAATAGGACTCCTTCCTAATCTTTTTCTTGAGCTTAAAATAATTGGGATGAATCTCCAAGTCCTTAGTATAAGAACTCTCCTTTTGTTGCACCAAGACAATACCCAAAATATACTATATTATTACTATATGTAATAAAATAGAAGCCCTTATATAATTTCTAATAACTCTTATTACTACCTTAGTTATTTATATTAGAAAATTTAAGCACTGAAGTCTTAGAAAAACCTCTCAAGTTGTTCTTAGTGTGAGAGTAGTAAATTTTAGAGAGATAAGTATATGTTTTGAATATATTATCAAGTGAATACCACAAGAGGAAAAACACTCCTCTTATGGCCCTAGATGGCCGGTCATAGCACACATGGGGAAGGGTGTGCCTTTTGCTTTTGTTCTTAACAAAGCAATAGACTTAAGGGTAGGTTTAGGTAGGTAATCATTTTGTTTAATTTTTAATTAGAACGATTATAATTACCTAAATCCTACCCTATACCCCCCCCCCCCCCAACCGGTTTTGAATCATAAAATGGGTGTCCATTTTATTTTTGTAATTTGTCATTTGTCACATATGTGACATGTGACATGTAACATGTAATTAGGCTTATAAATGTACATTTAACTAATTTAAATGCAATTTCATAACAAATAAATTATACTTAACATTTTAAGTCACATTTTATAATTACATGTAAATAAAATGGGTTATCTCATATTTGGTTAATATAATCTACAACAGTTTGTAATTATAATCGACCAATTTCACTTATCTCAAATGTTTCATAAACATAATGCATTCTTAGTAATATAACAATTAAATTACCAAACTGAATCTTATTTAATCAATATTACAATAAGATATAATTCTCACTTTAAACTTGTTCAAATTAAGGGATTAGTTAATCTGTATCACTATACAATTAATAAATGTACATGATTTGGGGATTGCTCTTTAGGTGTGACCTCAAGGGATCAACTGATCACCACCGTCATACGACAGTAACGTCAAACTCAATTGAGCCAATCGTTACCGATTTATGTTGATCAGTTGACTATAATATTCATCATCCCTTTTGTATTCTTATAATCGAGATTTAATTATGTGATCACACTATTGTTGAGGACACTTACTCAAACACTTTGTTCTCGTGGTTAACGTAGGATTATTGAGCAGTTGTTTCATACGGATAACTTATAAATTAGGTACGCTACCTATCCATATCATATATGAAATAAAATCTGACTGTTTTAAATGTGCTTAGATATGGTGGGAAAAGAAATAGCAGACAAAAATATTAAGATCCCAAGGTTAGTCAAAAGGCTCAGTTTGACTTGACAAAGACAAAACATGATCGTATAAGGTTCTGTTTCTGAATTCAACAACACCTTATCTCATAATGTGTGTTAGAGAAGTTAACTCGTGAAACTATTTCACAATACTTTTGGTGAAAATCAAAGTCAATACTTAGATATTTATAGTTGCGATTTAGTCGTAAGTTCTTGATCTAATATTCTTAGTGGTTAACTACTTCACATTGAAGCTCTTTCAAGTTTTCAAATATTTCTCTTAGCACCTCATTAAGTAGAATCAAACACAATATCTACTTAAATCGTCGGTAAATAAAGTGAAGTAGTCATTACCATCTCTGGTTGTGTTTGTTATTGGACCACGCATATTTTTAAGTAATAGGGCCAATAACTCACTAGTTCGATTTCCTTTTCAACAAAAGGGCACGAATCATCTTGCCTTGAATACAAGATTCGCACACACCATAAGATTCAAAATCAAATGTTTTAGATGTGCTACACAATCCAGAATAAAGATTATATTTGGGTCACCAATTTTGAGCCTTTTTCAATCTATATGACAAGTAATTTCTAGTTTAGGTCAAGAATATAATTACCTTTGATTGGTATGGGATAACCATTGACCAACTATAGGTATAAAAAGATACAACGCTTGTTCCATTCACAAAAGTGAAACACTTGGGTCGTACACTAAAGTGGATACTATATTCTTTATTTAGAGGTCATGTACATAATAACTTTTATTAACGTATACCTCTAAATCAAAAACTAGATTGATCACATTATAACTTTTATATGTCTTTATAGAAATAAAACTACAATAGTTATATTTCCCTTGTAGGTCGACATTTAAATATGGCTAGTCGTCGCACGAATCATTATTATATGCATTGAATACATCGATGAAAACCATAATGGGTATCTAATACCCAAAACTTGCATTTTAGCAAAAATAAATGTCGTTCATATAGATATTATGGGTGAAAATAGTACACCCAATTTATAACTCTTTAGAAAACTTGGGGCAAATTCTTTTCTGTGTCTTACACTGTAAAATAGAATCATAAAAAGTTGGGTTCGACACCTTGCTAGGGTTTTGACTTTACTATTCAAAATAGCCTTGCCTTTTTCCCTTGCCTTGTGCCAACATCGTTGTAACAACCCGAAAAGTACCCCATTTTTCTAGTAAAATTTCTTAAGGATACTTTCCAGCAAGGTTAAGTTTTTAAAATAGAATTTATTGTTTCGAGTCGTATTTTAAAATTCCGAGTTCGTATTTGGAATTTCTGAGAGATTTCATGAAAATCCCGTTTTTAGTCATCTTTGACTTTTCTTGACTTTTAAGTCGTCTTTGACTTTTCTTGACTTTTTAAAGTCGTCATTGACTTTTCTTGACTTTTAAGTCGTCATAAACTTTTCTTGACTTTTAAGTCATCTTTGACTTTTCTTGACTTATAAGTCGACTTTGACTTTCGTTGACTTTTCCCGACTCGCCTTGTAATTTTGAAGACCGAAATTTTATTTAAAAAAATAATAATATTTTTAATTTATTTTTATTTAGATTTATTAGAATTTATGATAATTTAATAAAATTATTTTGAATTTATTCGGAATTTATAATAAGGTTTTACGGTTTAAACCCGGGAATCATTTAACTATTCCCGACTCATCGTAAATCCCGAAACAAACCCGAAACCCGACTTTGGCATGAGTTACACGCCCATGTCACCTTTTTCCACTCACATTAGATATTTTGAATTAATATGATTAAACTAATAATAATATCTAAGATATTTATAACTTTTTCGATCCGTCAACGAAAATTACACAAACCGTTTACAAAACAGATCCGATTCCTCTCATTTCTCACGGCTCCTCTCCTCTCTAATAGGGCTAGATATTTTCATTTCTTTTCATTAATATAACATAATATCTAGATATTTAATTTAATTAACTTAATATTTAATTAATTATCTTATTATAATAATAAAACCCGAGTCAATTCCGTAACAACAATTTCAAAACCCGACGCATTATTTTCTCTATAAACACACGGCTCACTCACCACATTACTCACTAACAACTTTTCTTTTTACAATAAATCAAATTTAGATCTAATTAACACTTTCTTTAATCGTTCTTGAGCGTTCTTCGTCGTTCTTCATCCGTTCTTCGTCGTTCTTGAACAAAATCATCATAAAACCTTCATTTCTTAATTAAATCCGTCCTAACTTATATTTCTAGAATCTCCTCTTCGCTCTCCATCTTCAAGTACGGTTTATTTTCAATTCCGTCAAAATCGTTTTCAACACTTTAATTATGGAAAATCAAGTTTTAATTCTAATAATGTTTTTTCTTGTCATTTCTTATAGGGGAAGATTTTGAAGACGAGTTTGGTGACTCGTATATTTTGGGTGAAGATTAGTAGACGGGTTTATACTTCTTATGTTTTTGGTGCTAATTGATTTTGCTAGCTAAGGTAACGATTCCGAGTTACTCGACGATTTTAATGTTACATATCCTTTGTATCTTTTGTTTTTGTTCATCTTTCGTTTTTGTTCATGTTATTATGATTTATGGATTTTTAGTTAGTAACATGCTAAGTAGTGGTTATTATTATGTTTTATGAATTTATAACATGTTGGTTGTTCTTGACATAGTTGGATGATTTATTTAAAATCATGATTTTTGTATGGATGATTATTAAATTGGTTGTTAAAATGGTTGTTGTTAATTAAAAACATGTTAGAATTAATTTGGAATTTGTTGGTGGTTGGAACCGTGGAGAATGGCCGGAAAAACCAGCCCAAACCGGCCGGTTCAGGCCCGGTTCAGGCCGGTTCAGGCCGGTCCAGCCCGGTCTGGATTTGGTCCGGGGATGGTCCTTGGGTGTTGTGTCGATACTTGATTGTTTTGTTGTTGTTTGACGGGTTTTAAATATGTTAAGCATGCGGGAAATATTAAGAAACGGTTTTTAGTAAAGTCAATCAAAACAGCCCAAATTAGCCTAAAACAGCCCGTGGGCCCAGTCCAGGCCCATGTATTGTCCGGCCCAAATCAGGCCGTGGGTCGCTTCCTTGGTCTTGTGACGGTTTTTGAGTTATTGCCATTTTATCGTGTTTTGTAATATTTAGCAAGTGGGAAATGTTAATAAGTAAAATATTTAATTAAAAAGGTTTTTCATAAAATTATTATTTCTCACATGTTAGAAATTATAATACGAGATCGTAGTTTAAATTTATATCCTTTAAGTCAAGCGGGTTTTTCGTAAGATTAATAATTCACATGTTAGAAGATTTAATAAAATAACATGTAATGTATATGATGAATTTATGTTCAAGTCTATGTGGTAAAGACTCTGTTTCTAG